>LOJH01071991.1:336-15236 GCA_001685095.1 Ellobius talpinus
TTTTTTCTTTTTGCCACTTCTGAGGGTGCTTCTGGCATCTAAACAGTAGAGGCCACTTCTGAGGGTGCTTCTGGCATCTAAACAACCCCACAATGCAGAGAACAGAATTGTCCAGTCACAACATCAGCAGCATTGTATCCTGCTAACCAGAGAGAGCCTGAATTCGAATATATTACATTTAAATTATTTCAGTGTAGTTGAGGATGCAGAAAGATGATTTGAGAAAGTTTTACGATAGAGAAATTATACCTAAATTAGGATGTTGGCACATATGCTGCAGGATGTGAGGGAAGAACCCTGTCAGGGCCAAATGGGATGTGCAGCAAAGAATTCAGGGAGGAGGTGAGGCTTCATCTGGGCTTTAACGATTACATAAGCAGAGAGGAGTCGTTGCTATTGGAGAAGAGCGCACCTCACAACTAGGGAAGTTCACAGATATACAGCAGCATTCCACTGCTCCAGTTCCATGTGAATCACAGAGGGTGGGGAGACTTCAGGGTTTAAGCGAGAACCAGTGTTTCCCTCTCCTTTCCTGTACCTTCTCTGTCTAATGAATTGTGCTCTGATGGTCAGACTTGCAGAGAGGAACACTGTGAGAGGACTTGCCAGTTGTAAGTAGAGTCTAGGAGTCTCAGGGGCTTCTGTTATGGTGACTGTGCTGGCTGGGTCTATGTCAGCTTGACCCAACCTAGAGTCACCTTAGAAGAGGGAATCCTAATTGGGAAAATGCCTTCATAAGATCAGGCTATAGACAGGCGAGGCTGTAGGGCATTTTATTCGTTATTTTTTTTGATGTGAAATGACCCAATTTATTATGGATAGTGACACCTTTGAATTGATGGTCCATGGTACTATGAAGAAGCAGGCTACTCAAGCCTGTCCATGGGAGGGGGGGTAAGCCAGTAAACAGCACGCTTCTGTAGCCTCTACATCAGCTCCAGCCTCCACATTTCTTCCCTGATTGAGTTCCTGCCCTGACTTCCATCAGTGCTGGACTGTTACCTGGAAATATAAGTAAAACAAACACTCCACCCCAAGTGGCTTTTGGTCATGGTGTTTCTTCACAACTGTAGAAACCCTAACTAAGACAGTGGCTAGGCAGGGATTTATTCTATAAGAATCGGGCCAGTGTATCCTATTTCATCGAGTTTGTTCTTCATAACAAGATGCCATAAGCTGAGGCTTATAAGAAATAGTAATTTATTTCTAACCTCTAGAGGACAAGGAGTCTGATACTGCTGTGATGGTGGATTAGGTGTCTCCTGAGTGTCCACTTGCTGCTCATAGACAGGATCTTCTCCCCTGCCTCACATGGCAGGAGGGATAAAGGTCATTTTTGTAAGTCAGTAATGCTGCAGGAGAAGGGTCCACCCTTGTGACCTAAACATCTCCAGTGGCCACACCTCCAACTTTACTTTGGGATCAGATATTAACATGGGAATTTTAAGAGGAAATAAACATTAAGTCTGTACTAGCTAATCTAAACTTCAAATTTTCCATTTCTTTAGACTATCCTGTAGTTGAGAACATGGGACTCTAACTCATCTGAGCTTATTAGCAGCATCTATACACATCTCTCTCTCTCTCTCTCTCTCTCTCTCTATATATATATATTATTGCTCAGTAGCAAAAACTGTGTGACTCCCAATAATTCTGACATTTCAGCCTGCTCAAAGACAGAGGACTTTCCCACTCCATAATTAGTACGTGTGGACCCAGCACGGTAGGAACAAGGTTGGGAAAAGGTGCTTGTGAAATTGAAAGCAGTGATAAATGTGGCTAGCCTTTTGCAGAGGGACCTCACCATAGAACACAGTGGTAGTGACATTTTCCAACTTTTTACTTATTAAGCCAGAATGTATTTTCAGGTAGAAGGGTTTCATATCAGCAGTGGGATGAAATTTTTTCTATAGTTGGTTTGGACTACATGAATATCATTAGGCTTCTGTTTAGTGGCTCCAGTAGTAATTAGATTATAGATAATAATAAGTAGTGTTCATAGTGATTGGCTGTCCAGAAACCAGTGATCTGTACATCCAAAGAAGTGAAAACCAAGACTCGGGAGAGTAGGGGGAGGGGAATAAATTAGTAATTCCTGTTTCATGACTGGAATGCTCTGATCTCAGAAATCCATTATACATTCTGGAATTCAATAGGGACAACCACCCTAAGAAAGGCAAAACATCTGCTCAGCTTTTTGCACCTGCCTCTTTTCTCTTTTCTCTGATGCTCCTTTCTTTAGAGATTTCTCCCATTTTGGCTGTGTTACTATCAGGCTTACCTGGCAGAGAGAAATGCCCTGTGTGTGATAATGGGCCTTGGCTCTCAAGCTGAGAGACCATCACTGTGAGGACGCTGCTCTTGTGGTGTGGCTTAAGTTCCCCAAAAGCTTCTGTCACGCAGATGTGAGTCCATGGTACTTTTTCCTTTCCTGACCCTTCTCCTCCACCCTCCTTGCATTTTTGCTGCTACCATTTCTACGGCTTCCGTGACTTTGGTTCCCATTCAGGAGCATGGCGAGTGAGTCATTTTCCTCCCTTACTCCCCAGAGCCACTGGGGATGACATCAGAGATGAGGGGGAGAGAAACTGTGGCATCTCCAGAGACATACTTAGCAGAGGAGGGCATCCTCCACATATAGCTTGCCAGGAAATGAAGGCCTAGAAATGAGCATCAGAGTGACGTGAGACAGTAGGGATTGGGGGACTTAGGCTGACCTTGTTCTCCTCGATGGACAAACTGCTGGTTTGGACTGCTTTGGTGTTATTTATGATTCTGGAATGAGGGACGTGAGCCTGCTCAAAGAGCAATGAATTCTTTAAAGATTCTAAGGCAACGATTAAACCACCCCACTGTCATCACATTTAATCAACCAGGTCTAATAAAAATCACTGCCTACCTGTGCTGATTTCCTACTAACTATTCCAGCTCTATTGAGAGGGTGACAAATACAATACACTTGTAAGGCGGGGCTTATATTTCTCCTCATCTTTTAGTATCTCATGTATATGTGTCAGTAACCGTACTAACACATACTGAAAAAAAATCTCTTTACAGAAAATTCTATTTGATAACTGTAGATTTAATCACTCCTAATTACCCATATCGACTTAGTCAAATAATTCATTGATATAAAAGGAAAATTAAACACTAACCTTAATTTTTCAATGTTCAAAATTAGACGAGAGGTTTGGGAAATTATGGAGTGCTACAGGGTCTGTGGTGAGGATAAAACCTTCAGGAAAGGAAATCCCAGCTTGCTACAAGTTAATTACTCTTCCTTACTTAAACCTGCTAGCTACGGCCTGCCCTATCTCCACATTCCCAGGCCTTGCTCCAGAGATGCAGCTCCGCAACAGCAACAGCTCTCTCTCGCAAGTCCCCTTCAACAGAGCCCACCCCATACCCCCACTCTCAGGCCTAGCTTCTAACTCAGCTCTCATGTCAGCTTTCTTGCTGAGTTTGCTCGCAGTCAGTCTTTCCAGCGTCATCTTCTTCCAATCTCAGCACCGGTCACACATCTCTTACGCTGACCCAGCCTTTTCTAGGTGACACATTATTGCTGATTGTGGTGGGCGCAGCTTCCCTGTCACATAGAGAAGAAACTATCTCACAGCAGATCCATGGTCATCTGACTTTCGCAATCATTTACCTCCCTCTTCCCCAGTGTTCTCTGAGCATTGAGCATACGGGTTGTGTTGTAGATGTATCAGTTGGAGTTGGGCAACCTGCAGTCTATTGTCTGCATTTTGACCGATTGTTGAGGTCTTTAATAGTCACTGTATACTGCAGAAAGAGATACTGTTGATGAGGAGGGGGAGAGCCATACATTCTGTGGGTATTTAGAATGCAGGTTTTTTTGTGAATTCCCAAAAATGTTAAAAAAATAAATTGATCACATCATCCAGTTATACCACTACACTAGGAACACAAAAAAAAAACAAAAATAAAACAAAAACGACAACAACAACAAAAAACAATAAAACCACCATGTGGGAGGAGAGAAGGATCTCTGGAGAGGTGGTTATTAGGACATGGTGATATGGGGGTAAGAGGACTTAACTAGGAAGAGAGGTCATCATACAGACAGAAAGAGGGAGATGGAGAGGGGACAGGTAATTATCATCATGGATGTGTGAAAAAGCCATAGAGAGAAACATTATTTTATGTTTACTTAACAAACACACACACACAGTTTGTTCATTTTTGTGTTTGTTTGGCAGAATTTATGCCACTAGGGATGGCAATGGCAATGCCCCCACCCCGCCACNAGCCATCTTATAAATCCCCAGTCATTGGCATTCCTCCGTTTGAGTTGTTGTTTAGCTGAGTCAAGCAGGTACCCACAGTCATACTGGCTGTTTCCATTGTCCTCCGTTTCCTCCCAGAACCAGAAGGTAAGATTCTGTTGCTGAAGACAACATATACTTGAACACACGGTGTGGGATTAAGCTAGTAGTGACCTAGAAGCATCTGCCTGAGGCCCGGCTGAAGGTGAGATGCAAGCTGCAAGTGGAAAACAACAATCAACAGTTCAATCCAGCCATAAAATCTATGACCAGTACAGCAAGGTATCTTTAAAAGTACAGTATTGGTACTTGACATCTTCATGATAACCAACAGTCACATAAATGGACTTAAGATCTACCACAATAGGAGGGTATTCGTGTTTATACTGTAAACCAGCCGATTACCCATGGCTGGTGAAGTCATCAATTACCCATGGCTAGTGATGCCATGCAACCTAGAGGAGACCCTACTACTGCAACTTCCACAAACCACTATAATTTATAACTACAGTCTAAATACTTATACCCAAAGCTACTCACCTTTGCTCCACATCAAAGAAACTTTTTATGGAGCAGATGGAGATATTATGGAAAGCTACAGCTGGTCAAAATGCAGAGGACAGTTGCTTGGCGTCCAAGTCCCCCAATTACATTGTTGTTGGGGTTTCTGTCCTGCCCAGTTCCTGCAGTCGCTAAATCCCAAAGAAATCACACAGAGGTCTACATTAACTATAAACTGATTGGCCCATTAGCTCAGGCTTCTTATTAACTCTTATAACTTATATTAGCCCATTATTCTTGTCTATTATTAGCCACGTGGCTCAGTACCTTATTTAGTGGGGCAGTCACATCTGGTTTCTTCTGTGGCTGGGTCACGACTGCTAACCAAGCTTTCCTCTTCCCAGAATTCTCCTGTTCTTGTCGCCCTGCCTCTACTTNCTCAGGCTTCTTATTAACTCTTATAACTTATATTAGCCCATTATTCTTGTCTATTATTAGCCACGTGGCTCAGTACCTTATTTAGTGGGGCAGTCACATCTGGTTTCTTCTGTGGCTGGGTCACGACTGCTAACCAAGCTTTCCTCTTCCCAGAATTCTCCTGTTCTTGTCGCCCTGCCTCTACTTCCTGCCTGGTTGTCCCGCCTATACTTCCTGCCTGGCTACTGGCCAATCAGCATTTTATTAAAAGACAATTGATAGGGTACAGACCATTGTCCCACAGCATTACGTCTGCAACATAACCTCAACACTTTAGGCTCACTTAACTTTAGGAAAAAAGAGGTGAAAATTTTAAGATCCAAAGGAGCAGGATTTAGGCTATGAGACTGTGCCTTCTAGCTGTGACAGGGAAGCTACATGCACAAAATCTCAAACATGGCTGCTTAAGGAAGACCTGAACATTTCCAATAACAGTTGACATCTCAACACAGATAGAAGAATCTCACAGGGTCTCTTTCAGAGATGAAGAGCTATAAGCAATTAACAACTGCCAAGAGAGGGAGAATCAGTCTTTCTCTGAAAAAAGCCACCTGATTGGTTATCTAATACTAAGTGCAGTGAGCCCTAAACTAGATGGACTCAGCAGGCATGTGTGTGTGTGTGTGTGTCCAAGAATTTGAGAGGGAGTAGGAAAGACACTAGAAGAATTGAAGAGGGTTGGAAATTGTATAGAGTAGTCATGTTTGAAATTCTAAAAATAAATTCAAATGTAAAACACAAACCAAGACAAAACCGATGCCTATCAAATAACACACTGCTTTAACAGCTTTAAGGAAATGCACCTTTCTTTAAGGCTATAGATGTGTCTTCAGATACAATTTCCTGTCGCCTTGCTTCCACGCCAGGCGACTCCACTCCGTGTTTGTTTCTCTGCTCAGTAGGGGGAGGGCTGCCAAAGCCAAGTGCTCATAGCATTTTTCACAAGGCACCGCATGCCTCTTGCTGCTGAACCCCCGGCCATGCTGCGTGTTGTGCTCTGTCCCTTTCACGGTCAGGCTCTGCACAGTGGGGTCAGTGCAAGGATTTGCATCAATAACTTGTGAATGCGTATCAGCTTGGTGTACGGTGTTTGTGTATTTGTTTGTTTGGCTTTAATTTTCCTTGATAGAAGACAGAGCAGTGCTCTGAAATTATACGCTGTTAAGCCTCCCAATACCCCCTCCCCATATGAGGATGGGAATTTATAAGCCTCAAACCGAAAATTAAAATGTTAAGCTACTCTATTAGTGTTTGTTGTTTAAATTTAGTTTCAGTACATGGGCAGGTTTTTAATTAGAAAAGTGTGAAAACAAATGGAATCCTAAACAATTTTCTTATTTTGGGATAGTCTTGTGACTAGAGCCTGAATAACTGCAAGATCTTGCCTTACTTTTCCAAAACTTTTTCTAATAGAAAAGATTTAAGAAAGTGTTTCTATTTGTAATAATGCATGCATGTTTAATATCACAGAGTGGGCGCAGCAGCTGCTGATTCGAAGTGGGCTCTTCTTGCTCCCAGTTTCATTCTGCATACCCTTCCAATTTAAAGTTGCATATTAACTTTACATGTCTTCCTTTTATGAGATGGGAGGGGTGTTCTCTAAAGATCTTAACTTCAATTCTTGACATGATCCATTAGTTATGGTTTCTGTTCCCCTTTCCTTCTTCGTGTGAGCCCCAATTCTGTTTCTCTGTAATAACTCGGACTGAGTTTCAGAAATCTTTCTCAATATTCTGTCTATGACATCTAAAAGCAGAGATTCCGTGACATTCTCTACCCTTGTTCATTTTTGTCCTAGTTTTTCTGCAGTAGACATGGGTAGAAAGCATTGACTGTTGCTTGCTGACTCTGGGCAGCTGCTCTTTTTCTCATTTAGGACAATAAGGAAGCTGAAACCTGGAAGGTAAGGCCATGGTACTGGCTTAACCAAACTGAACCACGTTTTTTCCATTGTTGACAAAGATGTCCGTTTCCCACTTTCTGATGTCATCTGGCTCCCCAGGGGTCTGGAGAGATAAACAGAATCTGCCTGCTTCCCTGAGACCCTCATTCCTGAGAACATGATGGTTACATGAACATGGTGGCAGAGAGGCTGTGTGCAGGGGATGGGACAGTCGTCAGACTGACCCAGTGGCTCATACAAATGGAAGAACAAAAGGAAACTAAGTATAAGGCAGAGCCCACCTCTTGCTGAAGTATTCTCACTTGCATGTCAAAATTCCTACTGCATCCTCAATCTAGGAAAGTTCACACTGGGAGCTCCTTTAGGAAGCATGGCCTGTTACTGCTTCCTAAGCATCCACCCTAATACATCTTTCCTAAAATTTTATTATTATTTATTATGTACATGTGCTTGTGTGAGTTAATCTGCACATGTCAATGGCGAAGTCAATAAGTGTGGTTAGCAGCAAGCAAAACAGAATCAGGGTGGTATATAAACATTTTTAAAAAGTCAGATGTGGTCACCTTCAGTAATAATATACTTTGGGAAACAATGTATTTGAATATCTCAGAACATTAGTAAAGAGTAGGCATAGAAAATATTGCATTCTCTTGGAGAGAATCTTAAAATTTTTGAAATGATAACTACACACCATAATCAGTTATAAATTCTAAATAATTTCTTTTTTGCCTTGACTTCACTTGGAAACATTCAAATGAATTCAACAGAATTTAGTTTAAAACATCTTAGAAGGATCAAAGACAATATAAAATTAATCTATATGTTGCAGATTCTCGTAGTAAAATGCTTCAAGCACACATATTTATTCTATTTGTTCTGCTTTTCCCTTCCTAATAGATTCAGGTTCTTTGGCTAGGAGGCAAGACCTTGCACATCTTTGTGGAGAACACACTCCAGAATCTGGATCACAGCAGAAACTAGGATGATTTACGAATAAATGTTGACTTTGTGTGGGGGTTTGTTTAGATTTCTAAAGTTAAAACAATTTTGAATGTTTGTTTTATACTAACCAACCTCACTTAGCCTGTTAAGAGAATAATAAAGAGAAAACAGTATCTTCAGGTCTTCTCTCCCTTAAACCAAGATCGACATGATTACTAGGATAACATCTAAAGGCAATTTGTTTTTTTTTTTTAACTCTGCTCTGTTGACAATGAATATCACCCCATTTTATGTTCCTCCAATCACAGGTCATCCATTCATGAGGACAAACAGCAAGTGACAGAACAAGAGATGTGATCCGCAGGGCCTTGCCCAATTGTAATCAAAGAGGCTTTCTCTGGCTAATGAGAGCAGATGCAAAGACGCACAGCCAAACATGCGGCAGAGCTTGGGGAACCCCACAGCAGAGGGGAGGAAGGAGTGTAGGAACAAAAGGGGTCATGGACACTAGGAAAACATGACTCACAGAGTCAACTAAGCAAGTCCCATAGGGGCTCAAATCCTGAAGGGGCAACCATGGAGCCTGCATAGGTCTGCTCTAGGTCCTCTGCATGTGTGTCATGGTTTGTGTAGCTTAGAATTCTTGTGGGAATCTTAGCAGTGGGAGTAGGGGTGTGTCTGACTCTTTTGCCTACTTTTGAGACCCTTTTCCTCTTACTGGGTTGCCTTGTCCAGTCTTGATATGAGGGTTTGTGCCTGGTCTTACTGCATCTTGTTATGCTATGTTCAGTTGATATCCCTGGGAGGCCTGCTCTTTTCTCAAGGGTGAGGGATTGCATGTACACACTTCCCATCACCAGCTCCCCTTTCCTCCAGATCTACTCCTCCTCCCTGTTACAAAGAGCATTCAATTAAGCACATGAAAAGTTACAATTTGAGTAAATATTTTTACTTAATGTTCCTAAAGTTCTAAAATTGTATTTGACTGTTGTTGACCCTAAATTATCACTGACAGGTAAAGATACATTAATAGTGTCATCACAGGGAAAGCCTTACATTTAATTTGATAATCAAAATTTTATAAAATATATCAAAAGGTGGGTGTTAGAAAACATAGGTGGAAAAATTAACCTTGACAACTGCACCAAATAAGACACTCTCTAGCACTAGGCAGTTGGATGCTGGTGCAGTCCTCTTGCTCTTTGGGAACTCAGCCTGTCCATCTGGTTATCTAATGGGAAGCCTGAAGTCTGTGGGTGATCTCACCGACCATATGTGCCACAATACCTAGAACAACTGGGGCTTGGGTAATGACACAGCAAGAGCCTAAATTTGGATTTAACTTGTTTGTGTCGAGCGGAACCTAAACCTCACAGTTATTTTTGCACGTTGCTCACTTTGTTTATCACTAATGTTGAAGTGGGGATGTAAAAACATATCCCTCTCCAACAGTGGCCAGCTGCAAGCAAGCCACTTTAACCAATACCCTGGTTTTGGTTCTGTGGGATTTTTTTTAAAGCGGAAAATAATCTTGTAATTATCTTTGTACTGGGAAGTATTAAGGCCAGTGTCCATTGGGGGTTGGCACTGGAAGTGTAGCTATAAATGTCCTGGACAAGACTGCTAGCAAATCTCAGAGCTGAGATAAGAAAGCAAGAAGACACAGTAGCTGGGATGTGGCAGAAGCCTATAGGGAGTGATTAAACACGGAGCAGGCATGAAGAAATTCAAAACAGATGGGAAATCAAGACCTAGTGTGATGGTCTTCAAGGCTATGGGCTGAGTGAGCTCATTCTGTGTGCTCCCCCCTGTGCGTGCTCTTTTGAAAGACGGGATCTCATTTAGATGCTGCCATCTTCATGCACACTGGCACCGTTTGTGTATACAGTGTCCATCACCGAGGAATTTGGCACTGGAGACAGCAACGTAAGAGAGTGTTCTGAAATTTGTGTCTTCGTCAAATCTGTTGAAAAAATGCCAATTAGTAAATGTGTTTTATCTACAATTTCATGTTTTAATCAAGAGGCGTGGTTAACAAATTGTCAATAATACAAAGAAACTTAGATTTAAGATTGCTATAGCAGTTAGAGAGATGACTCTGTTATTAAGAGCACTTTGCTACTTTTCCAAAGGACCAGAGTTGAGGTTTTTTTTAGCACACATGTTGAACAACTCTCAGCCACCTGCTACTCCAGCTCCAGGGCATCAAGCCTCCTCTCCTAGCCTTCACACCTGTAAGCATTACACGTATACACACACACACACACTCTTAAATTTTTTAATGGATTGATAAAGATTATACTATAAAATGAAGAAAAAAATCTTTACATGGGAAGGCAAACAAGGAAGTATCTTTAAAATGGCAGATGTACTCATTGTGCAAAGAATTTCAACAGCTCCGAAGAGATGGACTGCTTTCCATCTAGAGAATCATTTTCCATCTCAATATCTTTGTGAACAATTTGCACTGGATTAAGAAGCATTAAGTCTGATCCTCCCTTCTTAGACTTCACATACCAAAGACTACATCTGATTGTGTAGAAGCAAATTGAAAGTCCAATTAGGCATTATGTAAATACCAATATCTGGGGGTTTTGGTTTGTTTTTACAGGTTAGGAATCAGAAGAATAAGGGACTCCTCTTTCATTTGTATAATATTGCTTTAAGTTCTAGACTGGCCTGGCATCTAAAACCTGGCTAATCTGGCAGAGAGATGTTACATTTACTTTTGCCCTGTATTTTAAGGTGGTTAGGTTTTTCTTTATTTCTTTTCCTGAAAAGAAGTGAGAATATTTGTGTAGCATTAACTTTTATATTCAAATTCTACATGTCACCTTTAATGATGATCACAAAAGGAGGCAACTCATTCCTTGGTGTTTAAAAGGTTCTGAGCATGTTAAACATTGTATTCTCTCCATAAATATTTTCCAAATTTAGCTATTATATTCACATTATGATGATTTTTTTTGTATTTCAGGAAGTGATATGGGAAATGAAACCCAGCATAGACCTGACTTATTTATGTTGCAATGGTGTCAACTGAAAAAGGTGCTTCTGTAACTGGCTCCAGCTCCCAAAGACTGTTTCATACTGAAAGAGGATTTTCTGTGTTTTAGGTAGGCAGCTCTGGCTAAGGGGACAAGATCACACTTGAACTCAAGATGGATAGGTGCAGTGGAATTACCTATCCATAGTGTCTGGGAGATGGTACGATCAATAAAGAGCTTGCCTCACATGCATGAGGGCCTAGGTCTGGATCCATTGGTTCAAACCGGCAGAGCTGTGCCATTACATATAATCCCAAGGTCAGCAAGATAAATCTTGGGGTTTACTGGGAGTCAGTCTAGACAAAGCAAGCACCTGGTTCACTCAGCATCTCCTCACAAAAATAATACAGAAAGCAATTAAGAGATACACCTGATTTTAAACTCTGGCCTCATCACATAGGCACATAAATGCAATGCACCTGTACCACACTCTGCCTAACATGTACACACACACACACAAACACACACACAGAGAATTAAATAAAAATAAATGACAACGAGTAAGTACAAATATGAAAATATGGCCAATGAACCACATGTTCAAACAAAGAAAAGGCTCCAGGATAAACACTTCTACACCAACAGTCCTATGGCATTTCTCTGAAGTTTGTGGCAGAATTCTAAGAAAATATATTTCTGGATCCATTCACAGATATTTACTTTACTTATTAACTACAGCCCAGACAGAGAACAGAAATCACCTGAGTCATTTGAGTGAGAAAATTTAATAATTAACCAGGTTTGCAGACATTAAGTAGGGTATAGTTAATGTCACAATTACCACGGTGAACATCAAGGACAGAATGGAACCCAATAAATTCAGAGAAAAAAAAAGTTAAGGGGATGTTTACAAAGACATGATCGCCCCAGAGGCAGGATAGATTGGAACCTAAGTTTTGTTAATTCATGTGACTCAAAGAAATTCTTAAAATGGGTGTTTAAAAACCGAGACAGAAACTCTGATGAATGATAATGGAATCCAATCTAAAGATCAGGCCTGTTGCGCTATGATGGTTAGAGGTAGGAAAAACATGCGACACATTTGCCTACCAGACGTGTCTAACTTGGCAGAAGCAGAAGAATGGGGAGTGTGTGGGAGCATGGGTAGGACTCAAAAGAGAGGGAACATTATAAACCACAGCTGTGGGACATGTGTTATCCTGCTGCATTTTCAGTATATGTTAAAACTTTTTTTTTTTCCAGGGGAGATTTATGGTGGGAAACATTCCTTAGAAAGATAACTTTTGTGAAATGGACTTCCTAGAGACACACAGTCTAAAATTTTACTTTTTTCATCTTTCCCAACATGCCGTATTTTCTTTATTCTGTAAATTTCATTAACCTGTCAATAATGTATATAGTATATAGTATATTTGGTGTATTGTCTCACTTCCCTACTTGCATAGCCCCGTTCTCTGCTTTTACGTCCATCCCGAGGACCTAGACAAATGCTTATTACTGCCGATACACTATATATATTAAACAAAGAAGCAAAAATATAATTGGCAAGGCTGGGGGATGACTCAGTAACTAAATCCTTACTGCAGAAGCGTGAGGACCTAAATTTGATCCCCAGCCTAAGAACCTGAGTTAATCCCAACACCCACCTAAATTAAGCCAGGTGTGGCAACTGGAGAGAGGATGATCCCTGGAGCCTGTGTGGCTGGATCGGCAAATTCCTGGCTTAGTGAGGGATTCTGTCTCAAAAATAAACCAGGAAGAGATTGAAGGAGCCACCTTATCTTTCTTTAGGCGTTTTCTCAGTCATGGAAAACATTTGGATAGTGAAGGAGTAGCTGGGATCTTTTATTCTAGTGACTCGGAAATGATAGGACGATCGTGGAGTGACTTGTTACTATTTTTATGATCTTATTATGTCTGAGTAGTGCATGCCAGGAAAATCTTGCTATGGCTTCATTCTCTTTTATAGTAGTATAGTGGGTTTTTGCTGAAACATGTTGATCCCTTAATAGAAATCCCAAAGGAGACATATGCCTACAGTCTTAGCATTCAGGAGGCTGAGATAATGAGGGTGTGAGTTAGAGGCCAACCTGGGTTACAGAGTGAGACTTTGTATCCCCCCAAAACAATAATATTGGAAAAATGATAGAAAATAAAATGCTAGATCTCCTGCAGACTTTTAACGTGAGTGTTTCATAGATGCACTAGTGCCAGAGAGCATACTTATAAATTATTCAAATCTCCATCATCAACAGCATGAAATGCATAGTACGGGTGTCAATGTGGCAGAAATGACATTCAGTGGGTGTGATTAGAAAGGACATCCATTTCAGGAAGAGCCAAATTCCCTGTAAGAGCACCTTCTTCTAAGCCTGTTATATAAAGTGACAGTGATCTAACACAGCTTGGTGTTGACTGGGGAAGAAGTTAACGCTAACAGCTAAAAGAACAACCAACAGCAGCATGAATCCTGTGTGCCTAACTGCTTCATGGCCAGTCACACGCTTTTGTGCAAAGCATGAGGCTTATATTCAGGTTGAGCATCAGTTATCTTGGGAATTTTTCAAAGCTACGATGTCCATACTGTATAGGCACAACAATTAAGTCAGAAGCTTGAGAGGTTAAATGAAAGCATTCAATTTTTTTTAAATCTCAACATAATTTAAATGTTATCCCTCCTTCATGGGTTCATGAAACACGTTAAAAATGCCATGTAATATAGAAAATATATCTATTTTCTCAGTTTAATCTTGAATAAAGTTGCTCTTTATGTAACATTTGTACCTTTTCAAGAAACATTGGTATCATATTAGTATATGTTGAAAACATTTGTGCGGATAATTTATGCCAAACCTCTCATGTATGACAGTCTTAAGGGATAAATATAAAACCACATCTCATCTGCTTTTTTTCCATTTTTTTTGTTTACTATGAAGTGAATATCTGTTTGGATGGTTATTTAAAGGTCAGAGAGCAGGCTTGTTCTTAGTGGTTATGGATAATTCAAATCAACGATTAGGGCCAAATGCCCTAAGAGGAGAGGGAAAAGGCGTTTGGGGAGATGAGTCACTTTTTAAGCAGAATTTTGGGTTTATCTGCTCTCACTGTCGCCTTGTGCTTTGATTTCAAAGTTTACTAAGGTTGTGATATGGACAAGTGTGATTCTGGAATTTCGAAGTCCTGGGAGTCAATCTTGACCCTGCTGTCTTTTCTGGTACTGTCCTCCTGGTCTGTCTGTTCCCTGTGCGTTTACAGTCTGTACACACTTGTGTCTCTGCTGTTCTTACGTGAACACTCATAAAAGCAGCTCAGGACCTATTCATTTTAACTTGACTCTATTTTCAAAGACTCTAAAAGTCTCAAATAAAGTCACAAGTTAGGTCTCTAAGAGATGGATTAAGATTGGAATGTAGCCAACCACACTGAACCTTATAGAAGAGAAAGTGGGAAGTACACTTGAATGCATCTGCACAGGAGACCACTTCCTAAATATAACCCCAGCAGCAAAGACACTGGGAGAAACAATTAATAAATGGGACCTTCTGAAACTAAAAAGCTTCTGTAAAGCAAAGGACACAGTCAATAAGACAAAATGACAGCCTATAGAAGAATGGGAAAAGATCTTTACTATCCCCACATCAGACAAGGTTCTGATCTCCAAAACATACAAAGAACTCAAAAATTGGTCATCAAAAAACCCCCCAAAAACCATAATCCAATAAAAACATGGAGTACAGACCTAAACAGAGAACTCTCAAAAGAGGAATCTAAAATGGCTGA
>LOJH01072089.1:0-11805 GCA_001685095.1 Ellobius talpinus
GTGAGTTCGAGGCCAGCCTGGTCTACAAGAGCTAGTTCCAAGACAGGCTCCAAACTACAGAGAAACCCTGTCTCAAAAAAAAAAAACAAAAACAAAACAAAAATAAATAAAGCTTGCTTAAAAATCAGAGTGCAGAGCTAGCCACACTAGTTAGCCATAGAGATCACGCAGTGGTGGCACACATCTTTAATACCAGCACTTAGGAGACAGAAGTAGACAGATCTCTATAAGTGCAAGGCCACCCTGGACTACACAGATTGAAAAGGTCTAAAAGAGAAACAGCCAAGTGGCGGTGGCTCATACCTTTTATCCCAGCGCTAGGGAGGTGGAGACTAGAAATGATATGGCTGGGCAGAGAGAGGAATATAAAACAGGAGGAGACAGGAGCTCAGGACTCAGTCTGAGCGTTCATTCTGAGGACTTGTAGAGACAGGATATCCCATTTGGTTTGAGAATTTCATAGACATGAGAACTAAAGGCTGGCTGCTCTGTTTCTCTGATTTTTCAGTTTTTAACCCCCTAATATCTGGCTCCAGTTTTTTATTATTAAGACCAATTAGAATTCAAGTTATGTCATAGAGACAGGGTACCCCATTCAGTCTGAGGTTTTGTAGAGATGGCATTCAGTCTGAGAATTTTTAGAAACAGGATTGCCCATTGGGTCTGAGGATTCAGTAGATGTAAGAACTAGTGACTGGCTGCTTTGCTTCTCTGATCTTTCAGCTTTCACCACCTAATATCTGACTCCGGGCTTTTGTTATTAAGACCAAATTAGAGTTTGTACTACATCTGGCATCAAATGTGGGGCAGACATTTATTTCTTTGGATTTCATTTAACTGCTTTTCATGTGTGGTCATATTACTCATATTTTCATTTATATGCCCAAACATATAGAATTCAATAAACAATTTAGGTATTTGTCCACTTGTTCCACAATTCCTGCATTTCTGAGTCTCTTTATGCTGACTAGTTCTTCTGTCCAATGTATGTGTTATCTATGTGTCTCATACTTTTGCTTGGATGCTAGAATTTTCAGTGATGCATTTATGTTTGAGTTTTGTTGTTCTTATGTGGGTAAAATATTTTATGATACATAAATCATTTAAAAATCAGTTTCTTTATTAGAATAAATCAACATAGCCTTTATTGTAGAAAAATTTCACCAGAATAGTCCCATGTGAGTGTACTAGGGTCATTACTCAGTTCTCCTTATAGAGTTAAAACTACTTATTCTGGAAGTGTTTGGAATATAATCTTCTAGTATGTGAGTTCTGGAAATTGTCCAGGTCATTCTCAAATTATCATATGTTCAGTGTGTCACCTCATCAAGCATTGTCTTAATATTCAGCAAAAACTAAAAAAATAGATTTTTCCATCAGAATTACAGTAATAATTCTTTTCAATAGCTTCTTCATCTCTTCATCTTTAGAGCGTCAACTCCAAATACCTCAGCTAACCTCAGTTCTAGTCTTTCCTTATTCTATGAAAGATGGCCATGGAATGCCAGAGAATCAATGGCTTTAGAGAGAGTCACACTGTTTCACAGAAGATCTAGATAATTATAAGATTATCTCAGCTATTTAACTTTTCTATAGAACACACATATGCAATATTCTAAAGTAAGTATTCTATACCTGTTGACCAATGTTCAAATTATTCTGGAAGCAAGGTAAGTCAATATTTTATTATTTTTATCATGGAAATTGATACCTTTTTATGGATCAAAAATAAAAATATGGCCATTTAAAATAAAAATAAGACAAGTAAACAAGCATAAAATATATTTACTTCTTATCAAAAAAGCAAATATTAAAGAAATTTTAATAAGATATTAAATTATCAATTATCTTTATTCAATTATCAAATATTTGAGAAACATCACTGAGTATTCTGAAATCATAAAGTCACAGTGTCAATCTTCTCTGCTACAAGTTAGGAAAGCTTTTGTAACAGTTTCCATGAGAATGGTCCTCTTAGCTCATATGTTTGAATACTTGAAACTCCATCTAATGGAACTGTTTGGCAAGGATGAGGAAGTATGGCCTTGTTCAGAAGGGCATGTCACTGGGAACAGGCTCTGAGGTTTCAAAAGACTCATTCTATTCCAGTGTGCTCTCTCTTTCCTGCTTAGAGATTAAAATAACAACTTTAAATTGTTTCTGCTACCATACCTTTGAGCCTCCATCATGGACTCTAACCCTCTGACAGTATGTCCAATTACTCATTCTCTTTTTTAAGTTGCCTTGGACACAGTATTTACCCACAGAAATTTAAAAGTAGCTAAGAATTGTATATTCATATCAATAGGTCTGATACTGTCAATCAATACAAACTGAGCTGCTCAGCTTGGGACTGTGAAGACAAGCAGATCTTGTGAGCCTCCCTTTTGTTCCCTACATCCCTTGTGAATATTTATAATCACCATATTATATCCTGAGTTTCTTTAAATTGGGGACAGTTAAGGATTTTCACATTCCTACAGTACCTGATGCCTTCTAAAGAAATAAATTAAGAATAATCATATGAATAAGTTTATCTTATCAATGATGTTTTTCTGACATTTCAGCCCTAATATGTGAGTAAATGAACTTCAAACTAATCAGAAGAGATCTAGAAGAGGCTATACTAATCAAAGGATAAATTAATCAAGAAACTATTACAATGCTCAATATATATTCACCAAACTCTGGTGCACCTAATTTCATAAAAAGTGTATTAATGAAATTTAAAAAAACAAATTAACACAAACCCAAAAACAGCAGATGATTTCAGCACTCCACTTTCTATAATAGATAGGCCATCCAGACAAAAAATAAACAGACAAACCTCAAAACTAAATGACATTTCATATCAAATGAACCTAAAAGGTATCTATAGTGTACTCCACCCAGAAACTAAAGAAAATAAATTCTCCTCAGCAATATATGGAAGTTTCTTTAAAATAGATAGCATACTTGCACATCATGAAAATTTTAACAAATAAAGAAAAATTAAAATAATCCCATGCTTCTGGCCACATCTGCCAGAAAATTAGGTAGTCTTCTGGAGGACCTTCTCCACCATCCCTGTTACTCTACACCCAATTCTCAGGATCACCCTTAGTATTATGATATGTTAACAGTTGTAACAACCCCTTTCCACAGTACAGGAGTCCTATGGATCCCACAAACCATCTCCTCACCTCACTGCCCCAGACCTTATCACTGTGTCTGTAACCTGGCTGGGAGTACATTCCTTGCTCAACTACAGACCGCAGCTACCAGAAGTCCAGGTAGACTGCCTGCAGGCCTTCTGCACTATCCCTGTTCCCTAGACCCAACCTCAGCATCACCCATAGAACTGAAAAAGAATACAAACTGCAACTTCCCCTTGCCCCTACCAAGCAAATAGAAACTGCAGAAGCAAGTCTCACCAACAGAATACAAGAGGAGGGAGAGAGAATCTCAGGCACTGAAGATACAATAGAAGAAATGGATACATCACATCCATCAAGGATAATGTTAGATTTTAAAAGTTACTGACACAAAATTCCAGGGAATCAAGTACACCATGAAATGACCAAACCTATGAATAATAGGAACAAGGGAAGGAGAATACCAGCTCAAAGGCTCAGAAAATATTTTCAAAAAAAATTATTGAGGAAAATTTTCCTAATCTATAGAAAGAGATTCTATAAAGGTAAAAGAAACACACAGAATACCAAATAGATTAGACAAGAAAAGAAAGTTCAATAGCACATTATAACAAAAAGCATTAAACATGCAAAATAGTGAGTAATAAAACCTGAAAAAAACAACAGAAATATAACACATAAAATAAAATATAAAACAGTAAAATATAGCAGATCTATGAGAATTACACCTGACTTCTCTATGGAAACTCTAAAAGCCAGAAGGACCTGGACATATCTAACAGACCATAGCTGCTAGTCCATACTACTAAACTCAGCAAAACTTTCAATCACTATAAATGGAGAAAATTAGCTAATTTATGATAAAGTCAAATTTGTAAAATATCTATCTACAAATCCAGTCCTACAAGGGGTGGTAGAAAAAAAAAAGTCCAACCCAAGGAGGTTAACTTCATCTATGAAAACACAAGAAATAATCTCACAGCAGAAAAACCAAAAGAAGGGAAACACACACAAAATAAACTTCTACAAACAGCAACAATTAAAAAACAGGAATTAGCAATCATTGGTCATTAATATCTCTCAATATTAGTGGCCTCAATTACCCAATAAAAAGAGATGAACTAACAAACTGAATGTGAAACAGGATCCTTCCTTCTGCTGCATGCAAGAAAGATAACTCAACATCAATGATAAAAATTTCCTTAGATTAAAGGAAAGAAAATTTTTTTCAAGAAAATGGACCTAAGAAGCAAGCTGCTGTAGCCATTTTAATATTTAACAAAATAGATCTCAACCAAAAATTGATCAAAAGAGATGGGGAAGGACACTACATAGTCATCAAAGGAAAAAAACACCAAGATTTGACATTTCAATTTTTAATATCCTATACCCCAAACACAACACCCACTTTTGAAAAAAAACTACCGTTACAGTTTAAATCATATATTGGCCCTAACACACTGACAGTAGGAAACATCAATACCCCACTCTCACCAATGAACAGGTTGTCCAGACAATAATTAAACAGAGAAATGCTAGAAATAATGGATATTATTTTAAAAATTGTTCCTAACACATATTTATAAACTATTTGACTAAAACATAAAAGAGTATAACTTCTTAGCACCTCATGAAGCATTCTCCAAAACTGATCACATACTTGGACACAAATGAAATCCCTTCCTGCTTCCTATCAGACCACCATGGAGTAAATTTGTATCTCAGCAACAACAAAAACAGCAGAGACCTTACAAACTCATGAAAATTAAGCATAACTCTCTTTAATTTTTTAAAAATGGTAAAAACAGAAATAAATAAAGATATGAAAGACATTTGAGAATTCAATTAAAATGAATGCATAGCATACCCAAACTTATGGAATGCAATAAAAGCAATGTTCAGAGAAAAATTCATAGCACTAAGTGCCTTCACCTGCTCTTCTAGAGCTTTCAGATGTTGTGTTAAGTTGCTAATATGAGATTTCTCTATTTTTTAATGAAGTAAGCACTCCCAGAATGGTATGTAGCAAGTACTCAAACTGGGGGCAGAAATCAATAAAAATAGAAACCAAGAAAACAGTACAAAGAATCAACTAAAAAATGTTGGTTCTCTGAGAAAATCAACAAGATAGACAAGCCCTTACTGAAATTAACTAAAAAAAAATAGTCAAATTAATAAAATCAGAAACAAAAGGGGAATGTAACAACAGACAACAAGGAAAATCAGAGAATCATAAAGCCATACTTTAAAAACCTGTATTCAACCAATTTCATAAATCTAAAAGAAATACATCATTTTCTCAATAGATACCACTTGCCAAAGCTAAATCAAGATCAGATAAACAATTTAAATAGATAACCCCAGCAAAATAAAAGTAGTCATTAAATACTTTTAAGTGGGAGGAAAACCAACCAAATAAACTAATTAAAAACAACAATAAAATGGCCCAAAGCCAGACTTTCAAAAAATAATTAATGTCAATACTCCAGAAATTATTCCACAAAATAGTAAAAGAAGGAACATTGCCCAAAATCCACAATACCTATAACAATCCTGAACAACCAAAGAACTGCTGGAGGTCTAACCATCCCTGATTTCAAACTGTACTACACAAGCTATAGTAATAAAATCCATATGGCATTGCCATATAAACAGACATTTTGATCAATGGAATCAAACTGAAGACCCAGACATAAATTCACATACATATAGGCACTTGCTTCTTTATAATAAAGCCAGAAATGCACACTGAAAATAAAGAAATTGTCTTCAACAAATGTTGCAGGTCATACTGAATGGCTACATGTAGAAGAATTCCATTAGAGTCATAGTCATCAACCTGCACAAAACTCAAGTCAAAGTGGAACAAAGACCTCAACATAAAACCAGATCCACTGAACATAACAGAGAAGAAAACAATGACCAGCCTTGATGCACTGGCATTTGAGCCAACTTTCTGAACAGAACACAAATAGCCCATGCATTAAAATAAATAATTAATAAATAAGAACCCATGAAACTGAAAAGCTTCTGTATGGCAAATTTGTTTATCTGACAAAATGGAAGTCTGTATAATGGGTAAAAACTTTTATCACCTCCAAATCTGATAGAGGTCTAATATCCAAAATATAGAATGAAGTCAAAAATTGATTACAAAAAAATCCAATTTTAAATTGGGGTTCAAATTTGAGTGGAAATTTCTCAATAGAAGAATCTCAAATGATGGGGAAACACAAAGAGATAATCAGCATCATGAGCATCCTTAGCCATCAGGGAAATGTAAATCAAAACTACCTTGAAATTCCACCTTACATCCTTCAGAATTTCTAAGGTCAGTAACACAAGTGACAGCTCATGCTACTGATGATGTAGAGCAAGGGAAGCACTCCTCTATTGGCGATATGAGTGCAAGCTTGTACAGTCACTATGAAAATTAATATTGTGGTTCCTCAGAAAATTGATTTCTCGGCTCTGCCTCAAGACTCTATGTAACACTTGGGCATATACCCAAAGGAAACTCCATCATATCACAAGGACACTTGCTCAACTGTGTTCATTTCTGTTTTTTTTTCATAATATCCAAAAACTGGAAACAATTTAGATGTCCCTCAACTGAAGAACGGATAATGAAAATGTATTACATTTACATAATGAAATATTGGTCAGATGTTAAAAAAATACCATCATTAAATTTTCAGGCAAATGGATGCAGCTAGAAAAAAAGATCATTCTAAGAGTAGTAACTCAGACCAAAAAAAAGAAAAAAACAAATATGGTGTGTATTCACTTATTAGTGGATAATATCTCTTATGAAAATGATAATCAAGCTACAATTTACAAATCCAACACAGTTGGATACAAAGGAGGGCTCTAAGGGAGAAACATGTATTTCTCTGGAAAGGTAAATTAGACATATTTTATGTCTGGACTGGGTGCAGGTAGGAACAAAAGCATGAGGGATCACATGTGGGGAAAGGATGGAGGGAGAGTGTGTGGGGACAGACAACTGGAATTGGGGGCATTGGTGGGGCAGTGTGGAAATCTAGCTCAGTGGAGACTTCCTGGATTCTATGAAGGTGAGCCTAGTGGAGACTGCTAGTACTGGAGGAGAAGGAGTCTGAACTGGCCATTATTTGCAGCAAGACAAGACCTCCAGTGCTGGGACTGGATTACATTCAATTGAAGGGGTACCGTGGAGATTCCTAAACAAGCAGGCTGATGCTAAGACATAAGATCACTCTCTGAAAAGTGACAGCGGGGCCCCATTGCCAAGAACAATATCCACACAGCTCACTAAGCATAAAGAGGTCAAGTTGATACCTACATGCAACTTTCTCCCCTACATTCTAGTCTCTCTGGTGCCAGAAGGTACTCTAAAGGCCATGGAAAGAGATACCTGGATACAAACTGTCTTAGCATTTTTATTGCTGTGAAGAGATACCAAAACATGGCAACTCTTATAAAGGAATGTATTTAATTGGGGATGGCTTACAGTTTCAGAGGTTTAGTACATTATCATCATTGCAAGAAGAATGGCAGCCTGCAGGAAGACTTGGTGCTGGAGAAAAAGCTGAGAGCTCTTCATCTTGACTCACAGGCAGCAGAAGGAGAGCATATAGTGCATTAAGCCTAAATTGATCATATATAAGACCTCAAACATCACCTTCACATAGACACACTTTCTCTAACAAGACCACACTTCATAATAGTACCACTCTCTGTGGGCCAAGCATTCAAACACATTAGTCTATGGGAGCCATTCCTATTCAAACCAGCACACTCCATTCCCTACCCCCCATAGGCTTGTGACCATAACAATGCAGATGCATTCATTCAAACTTCAGTAGTCCCCATAGTCTATTACAGCCTCAAACTTGCCCAAATTTGTGCAAAAGTCCAAAGTTCAAAGTCTCTTCTGAGATTCATGCAACCTCTTAACTGTAATGCCCTGTTAAATGAAAATGAAGAAAGAACACATGATCATCTCATTAGAAACTGAAAATACCTTTGACAAACTCCAACATCCTTTCATGATAAAGGTCTAGAAGATCAATAATACAAGGAACATACCTAAGCATAATAAAAAACAATAAACAACAAACCTAGAGCCAACAGCAAATTAAATGAAGAGAAACTCAAAGAAATTCCACTAAAATTAGGGACAAGATAAGGCAGTCCACTACTCAATATAGTATTTGAAATTCTAGCTAAAGCAATAAGACAACAAAAGATGATCAAGGGGATACAAATTGAACAGAAAGAAGTCAAAATATCACTACTTGTAGATAATATTAATAGCATACATAAGTGACCTCCAAAATTCTACTGGGAATCTCCTACAGCTGAAAAACACCTTCAATGATGTGGCTGAATACAAGATCAACTAAAAAAAAACAATAGCCCTCTTATAAACACATGATAAAAGGGCTGAGAAAGAAATCAGGAAACAATACTCTTCACAATAGCCAAAAACAACATAAAATATCTTGGAGGTAACTCTAAACAAGTGAAAAACCTGTATAACAAGAACTTCAAGTCTTTGAAGAAAGAAATTGGGAAAGATATCAGAAGGTTAAAAGATCTCCCATTCTCACGGATAGGTAAGATTAACATAGTACAACTGGTACCTTACTGAAAGTAAGTACAGATTCAATGTAATCCCCATCAAAATTCCAACACAATTCTTTACAAAACCTGAAAGAACAATACTCAACTTCATATGAGAAAAAAAACAGGATAGCCAAAACAAGCCTGTACGGTAAAAGAACTTCCAGTGGTATCACCATCTCTGATCTCACACTCTACTACAGAGCTATAGCAATAAAATCAGCATGGTATTGGCATAAAAATAGACAGGTGGATTAATGGAATAGAATCAAAGATTCACACACCTATGGACACCTGATTTTTGACAAAGAAGTCAAAATTATACAATGGAAAAAATAGAGAATCTAGTATAGAGTCTCTAAATTAGGAACTGTCCTTCTGGAGGTTAGCCAGCACTTTGGTGCAACAGGGGTGTCTGTTCTTATGGTTGGTCTGGCAAGCACCTGTTATTCTTACTGGTGTGGACTGTACTTGAGCAATGGATTTCTCCTGGGGGTTGGGGACGGGCATCTCCTTAGGGCTTGTTATGAGGTAGAATGGGCTAGGTGGTGGAACATGTCTTTGGGAACAGAATCTAGAGAGTAGGACAGTTCAACTGGCAGGTGGGCCACACACCTGTTCTGACTAGTGTGGCCTGTACCTGAGCAGCAGAGGTCTGATGGGGTCTTTGAAAGGCTGTGTAATTCTAAATGAAGAAAATGCCAGTAAATCAAAGCAACGCCAGTAAACTCAGGAACAAATCACCCCTGTCTACTACATCCACTTCTTTTCAATATAGTGCTGATCAATTCTTTTCAATATAGTGAGGTCAGTGTATGAGCCATAAGGCAAGGCATGGAAATTAAAGAGATATAAATAGGAAAAAGTGTCCCAATTTTCAGATGATATATTTACATAAAGTATTCCAAAACTTCTTACAGAANGTTCTTTACACCACCACCAACACATTCAAAAAAAGATCTTAGACATACTCTCCCTTACAATAGCATCAAATACAATAAAATATCTTAGAATAAATATGACCAAGGAAGTTAAAGACCTCTACAAGGCAAAATTTTAAATCTCTGAAGAGATTGGGTAAGAAGGCATAAGGAGATCTTGTCTTTCTCTACTTTCCATGTAAATTATATCTATGTATGTCTCTCTTAAGGTTCTAATTGTTGTCTAAGTTCTCTGAGATTGTGATTTGTGGGCTGGTTTTCTTTGCTTTATGCTTAAAAACCACTTGAGTGAGTATATGTGACAATTGTCTTTCTGTGTCTGCGTTACCTCACTCAAAATGATGATTTCCTGAGTAAACTGGGAGCATGGGGACCTTGGGGGAGGGTTGAAGGGAAGAGGAGTGGCAGGGAGGGGAGCATAGAAAAATGTTAAGTTCAATAAAAATCAATCAATCAGTAAATAAATAAATACAAGAAGGCAAAAGGGAAAAAAATCTCATGTTCATGAATCATAGAATAAATATTGTGAACATGACCACCCTACTAATAATAACAATTTATATGGTCAATGTAATCCCAATAAAAGTATTTACAATATAAATTAACAAAATATTTCTCTATACCTTTCATGAGAAATATCCTTTAGTCAATCAGTGTAGTTAAAGTGACTCCCAAACAATATAGACTGCAGTTTCTTCTCTTGGTTGCTTCCCATAGGTTGAAAACACAATATACTGAGGACACAGAATTTGAATTACTCAGTCTGGATCTGGCCTAAAAGACTATTTCCTGCAGTCTTGCTTCCATGGTGCCAGGATAATAAGCAAGCTGTCAAGGGGAGAAAAGGTGGCTACCGGTCCTACCCAGGTGTACTACCTTGAACCACAACAGTGACTACCAATAGCAAAACATTAAGAAAGGTTGAGTAAGACACAACCTACAACTATCTAATTGGACTTAAAGCCCATTCAACAGGAGAAAAGTCATACCTGATATTTAAAAATGAGCCAACTTCCTAGGGCTAGTGAGGTCATGAATTTTAGAAGAATCTACTACCATCACTTTTCTAGACAGTATAATCCCCAATTGCATTCTAACTTTTATCCTTATACCCACAGAGAAGAATAGTTATCACCTTCACCAAAAATTTTCTTTATGCAGCAAATGGAGACCATCACATACACTACTAGACATAATACAATACCAGCCCCGATGGATACATCTACAGCATATTTCTTACTTCTCTGTATCAGGGTTCATCACAGATGATGGGGTAGAAAGAATATAAAAGCCAGGACACCAGGAAGTCTACTATGGAACATTCATTCATAGAAATGGTTGCATAACAAGATCTAAACAATGACAATATCAATAAACATCTAAGTAAAAAGAAAGAGCGCCCCAGCCATGAATATCAAGATATTTGACTGCAGCTCCATTGTCGTGTCAGTAGAAAGAAAATAAGCAGAAAATTTGTGAACTCTGACAAGTAAACTAGCCATAAAATACATAACCCTATGGCACATCAGCCATATTCTATCAGGTCAATCACCTGAGAAAGGTAACCTTGAACTGAATAGAGCAGTGGTTCTCAATCTGTGGCTTACAATCATCAGAAAAGACATATTTCTGATAGTCTTAGGATCTGAGACACCACTCAGTAGCAAAATTACAGTTATGAAGTAGCAACGAAAATAATTTACAGTCATCTCAACACAAGGGAACCATATCAAAGGGTCACAGTATTAGGAAGATTGAGAACCACTGATCTGTAGAATAGTGGGCCCTTACCTAGCTCTATACCCTGACTCTTTCAACAGTCATTTTGATCAACCACTTGGTTCTACCATCCTGCAATAAAAAAATTTAAAAAGCTACTGGAGTTACCAAAGAGAGAAAGAATATAATTTAATCAAATTGACATACAAACAATGGTGTGGTAGGTCCTTCTGTCTATGTGTTGCTTATATTGGTTAATAAATAAAGAAACTGCCTTAGCCTGTTGATAGGGCAGAACTTAAGTAGGTGGAGAAAACTAAACTGAATGCTAGGAGAAGGAAGACAGTGAAAGAGACACCATGGAGCCGCCAGAGTCAGACATGCCGAATCTTTGCCGGTAAGCC
>LOJH01072133.1:0-10331 GCA_001685095.1 Ellobius talpinus
TATTTACACTACAATTCATAACAGTAGCAAAATTACAGTTATGAAGTAGCAATGCAATAATTTTATGGTTGGAGGTTCACCACAGCATGAGGTACTTGTTTAAGGGTCACAGCATTAGGAAGGTTGAGAACCACTGGTCTAAGGTCTGATTCCACAATTCCTCAGTTCTATCTCAGTTACCATGCACAGTTCCTCAAAGGAAAGGAATAACTGGTGTTTACTCCCCACCCCACAGGGGGAAGAACACCAGCTCGGAGTCAGGAAGGGCAGTGTTTGAAGCCTGACTCCTACAAGGAGTCTCAGCATTCCTGCCCAGAAGGTGGAGTCCCCCAACTCTATTGCTGTTCTGAGAGGCCAACACCAGGACAAGCTTCCCCTTCTGGGGCAGGCATGGCAGGTGCTTTTCTCATTTCCACAGATAATGTATGCTTATTCATGCCACCTCTACGCAGGGGACTCCGCGAAACCATCATCAGGGCTTGTCTTAGATAGTGAACACGGCCACCTTACCTTCAGCCACACTTTTGCTTTGTCTCCCTAGCTCAAAGGCCAGGCTTTCCAAGGACAGTCTCCCCAGTTCTGGGCCTGAGGCCAAGCTCAGTGAGTACATCGTGAATGGATATAATATTGATATTATATAATATTATATAATTATATAATAATCTGCGCTCAATGTAGGGAGCAATGTGAAACTACTCTGTGACCCCAAAAGGGCTTGGAAGTAACTTCTGCTCCCCAGAGTGTGGTAGCAAATTCGGATGGGTAGAGAATCCACAGTCCATGGCCTGGAGAACAGTGACTCAAGAAAAGGCTCCTATCAGAGAAGTGCCTTATTAGGGTAGCGCCCCCTCCAGGACCTCAGCTTTGGCCTCGTGTGGCCACCGTCCTCTTCATGACAGCCCCAATCATGAGAGATGACAATAAAGGCTTCTTTTGTAGATGGGGGAACTGAAACAAAGTGCAAGCGGGATTCGAACCCACGGCTGCCCTGAGAATCTATGTTCTTTGGACCACCCACACTTTCTGCATTGGCTAAATAGTCCCCCGTGTCTTTCCAAGGATCTGTTAAACTTATTTTCAGTACCTGTCCTTGGCCAGCAGGGCCCCAATGGAAGGGCCAGGCCAGCTGCTCAGGGTTTGTTTCCAAACTACTTTTTGCTGGGTGCTGTCAGCACCAGGTTCGCTCCCCGAAGGAGGTTGAAACACAGGGCAAGTGGAAACTTCCCCCAGTGTGGCATCCAGAAATGGAATTTTTTTTTCTCTTTCCCTTCTAATTTTGAAATAACGGTGGGGTGACGGCCCAGGGAGAGCTCCTCGGGGCTTCATGATTTATTCAACAGGTGGCTTTTTGCTGTTGAACATGCACTGCAGGAATTTGCTGGAGTCGGAAGTGGAGACTCAAGGAAACCCATGGGCTCTTATCTCCCACCCCCAACTTCACCCAGAAGTGAACAATGACAATCTCAGGAGGAAAAAGAGGTTTGCTCCCCCACCCCAGGCCGGGGGCCTGATTGCCAAAGAGATAGTGTCTCAGCAGGAAACAATTAACTGCCATTGTATTATTTAGGCTGGAGCCAGGGGGAGGTGAGGATTGGGTGGGCGATTTGCAAGTTTATTAGCCCCCTCTTGCCCTTCTCCACACAAAAGTACACTAATCCCCATGAGCCCGGAGTCGGCTAAGCCAATAGTAAGGTCAAACCGATTGTTTCATTCCTTCCTTCCGGTAGTTTAGCTCTGACTCTAGCTTCAGCACTTACTATTTGGGTGGCAAATGGTCCATGCTTCAAAAGCCTCAGTTTTATCTATAAACTGGCAAAACCCCCAACACTTCATGGGTCTGTCGAGAGGCTTTACCATGTCAAGAGTTTCGTACCTGGCCTGACACGCACATAGAACACAGTAGACATGCTAGCGTTCGCGGTCACTACGGCTGGCTCCGCAGACCGCCATTGCGCTAGGTGTCAGAGACCGTCCTGCCATCTAGTAGCAGCTGACAGGGAGTGAGCTACTCTGACCAAACACCCGAGAAGGTGATTTCTAAGCCACAGAAGTGTATTTCTTACGGCTCTGGAAGGGAGGTCCGAAATCCAAACTCAGACAGGCTCAGCTTCTAAGACGGCACCTTGAGCCCTGTGCTCTCCTAGGGGACAGAATCTGTGGTCTCCCAGGTAGAAGGAAGCAAAGGGCAAAAAGAGCCGACTGCCGCATGAAGCCTCTTTTATAAAAGCCCTAATCCCACTCTTGATGAAGAAGCCCTCAGGGCTCAGCCATCTCCTAAAGGCCCCGTCTCTTACTTGTACTGTGCCAGAGATTAAGTTTCAGCATGAATTCTGGACCGGCCACTTAACATTTAAACCACTGCAAAGGAGATGGAACACTCCATAATCAGCTGCAACACCACCTGGTGAGTGACACAGACAGATCCTAGTGCGGAGACTATGCACGGGGTCCCTGGGAAGCCAGGCTTGCTCCCTTCAGCTTCACTGCATCTCCCAAGGAAGGAGCTTGTGTCTTCTCAGATGCTTAGACCCATACAGAGGGACAAGGTGACCTCACTGTGGTACCCAGCTGCAGAAGATGATCCTTGTTCCCTTTCACTTGACCAGATGATGCCTGTGGGGGTGAAGGAGGCCACAGACAGGAAGACCATCAGGAAAGATGTGAGAGAGGATGAGTCATGGCTTGCTAACACACAGAATTTTGATCCGTTTTAACAGAGGTGCTGAGAGTAGACAGCATTCTGGACACACGAGAAAGTAGCCCATAGAATTCTCCAGTATAATTTTGTTGCTAAGTCAGGTGTAAGTTGGAAAATAGGGAAGGCAAGAATGAATAAGCACAAGATTTCCTTTTATTTTTTGAGATGGGAGCTCTGTCTGGCCTGGAACTCACAAAGATCCACCTGCCTCTGCTTCCCAAATGCTGAGATTAAAGGCATTTGCCACCAGGACCAGCTTTAAAAAAAAAAACACCAAAAACTTGAGTCCAGCATTATGGTTCACACCTTCAATCTCGGTACCAGAGAGGCAGAGGCAGGTGGATCTCTGTGAGTTCCAGGCCAGCCAGGGCTGTACAGTGAGACCCTATCTCAAACAAAACCATTATTTTAACCACATGTATATCAAAACAGTATATCATGTGTATACAGCATGTATATAAGTGTACCACACAC
Organism: Ellobius talpinus; assembly: GCA_001685095.1. Classification (NCBI taxonomy): domain Eukaryota; kingdom Metazoa; phylum Chordata; class Mammalia; order Rodentia; family Cricetidae; genus Ellobius; species Ellobius talpinus. The sequence continues at coordinate 3,173 of LOJH01072133.1, forward strand.
ATGCAGTACCTGCAGAGGCCAGAGGAGGCTGTCAGATTCCCAGGGACTGGCGTTATGTAGGTGATGGGAATCAAACCCAGGCCCTCAGGGAGAGCAACTAGCTTTCTTAGCCAATCTCTCCAGCCCCAAGACCGAAATGTTTATAAACAAACAAGCAAACCAAACCAGGTTTGAAGAAGGAATGAAAGTGCCTAGAGAATGCTATGTACCTGTGTATCCCACATTCCTGGGCAGGATCTCCCTGGCTAGCCTTGAATTGGGAATCCCCCAGCTCTTCTCATACTCCTGTATCTGAGAACTTTCTAGCCAACTCAGCCCTGGTTTCCAGAGAGAAGCCTTCGTGGTGTGACCTTCTCACTTTGTTTTTACGCTTTAAACTTTGTTTTGGTAGCTTTGACCTAAGGACAAGCAGTTTCAATTGCCCTGGGTGCTTCTGGGTCAAGGGGAAGCTTCCTGCCTTGACCTTTCTGTCCAGCTCCCCTTGACCCCTCCTCACCTCAGGCATTTCTTTGTCTGTAGATTACCATCCTGGTGGTCCCTGAGGATAGGGGCGCTGGGAGTGTTAAGTCTCCCCTGCTGTCAAAGGAAGCTCAGCTGAAGCAGGGAGCAGAGGCACTGTCATTAGGAAAGAAAACAACACTCACAGAGAGATCTCTATCTTGGCCATTTGTCTGGTGCCCTCCCTTCTGAGGGGCTTCCCAGGAGCCCAGCAGTGCCTTCCTGCCCTGGCCCTGCCCTAGAGGGAAGTGTTTTTTTTTTTAGTTTTTTTGTTTTGTTTTGTTTCTTTCAGTTCTGAGAAACCCTATAGGCTTGTGGCTCTAGTTCACCCCAGCCATGTGTGTTAGGTGGCCCATTCCTACAGATTTGTTATTGAACACCTTTTATGGTGTGTGTGTGTATGTGTGTGTGTTCGTGTTCATGTGCAGTAGGAGACCATTTCTTTATTAGAAGGTTCAGATCTCAAACTTTTCCTCCTCCTCCTTTTTCCCCTCCCTCTTTTCCCTTCTTTGCAATCTCCTCCTTCCTCTTATAGCTCTGGGGAGCTAATCAGGGGAATCCCACAGACTATGCTAAGTGCCCCAGACTTCATATTTCTTCCAGGATTTCAGTCCAAACACCACTTTCTCAGAGAAGCCATCCCTGGACACCACTCAAAGCCATCCCTCTGTCCTGTTGTTAAACCTAATTTCTCCGTACCGCTTTTCACTCTAAAATTATCCTGAGCATCTATTTCTTACCTTTTCGTTGTTGTTGTTGTTTTAAAGTTTTTTAGACAGGATTTTTCTATGTAGCCCTGGCTGTCCTGAAACTCACTGTGTAGACCAGGCTGCCTCAAACTCACAGAGATCTGCCTGCCTCTGCCTCCCAAGTGCTGTGATTAAAGGTGTGTACCACTACTGCCTGAATTACCTTTTTTTTAAAAAACAAACAAACAAACTTGCATTTAAAAATGTTTAATTATATGTATAAATGTGTGGGTTTGTGTACATTCATGCAGGTACCCTTGAAGGCCAGAAGGGGATGTCTGGTCCCCTGAAATCATAGTTACAGGGGATTGTGAACAGCCTGACACGGATGCTGGAAAAGAACTTGGGTCCTCCAAAAGCAGTATGCATTCTTAGCTGCTGAGCCATCGCTCCAGCCCCTACACATTTCTTACTTAGTTCTCATCTGCTTCCTTCTCTCTACACCTGTGGGTCATGACCCCTTTCCGTGGAGGGGAAGCGTCAAATGACCCTTTCACAGGGGTTGCCTAAAAACATCTGAAAACACGGATATTTACATTACAGTTCATAACCGTAGCAAAATTAGTCATGAAGTAGCAGTGAAAATAATTTTGCGGTTGGGGGTCACCACGGTAAGAGGAATGGTATTAAAGGGTCACAGCACTGGGAAGGCTGAGAACCACTTCTCCACATAGCAAGGCCTATCTACAATGGTCTCTCCCACGGACATAGCCCCAAAGCCTGGCTTGTGCCTTGTAATGTCTAGGCCCTTAGCACCAAGCGAGCAGCTGTGCGATACAGAGCCCTGGAATGCTCAGTCCCTACCCAAGTCCTTCGCCCCGTCTTTGCTCTGTGCTTGCTCTTGCTGTGTGATGATTGTCCTTGTGTAGGTCTTGGAACTCTGTCACCCGTTATCATCAGGCAGGGAGGACTCTAGGTTGATCAACCCAACTCCAGCACAAGATTCAGATGACAGATCTTCGGCTACCCTGTGCAAGAAGAATAAGCCACATGGTCCCTCCTTTTCCCTAAGGAGCTTCCCAAATCACCCCAGACTTCCTTGTTTTCTGTCCAAGCTGTGCCCTTGGGCCAGAGACATCAAGGGGAAGGCTGTAAACTGTCTCAGTAGGCCACCAGTTCAAGGCCTGCTCCAGCTGGCCCTTCTTAGGGAAGAAGTGTTAAGACCACAGGCATAGGGCTCCTCCCTTCTTAACCAAGTGACAGATGTACCAGCTCAGGAAGCTAACAAATGCCTGGACTCCCAGCCCTCACCAGGTAGAGGCCAGAGGATCAGAGGTTCAAGGCTGGCCATTGCTACATGAGACCGTGTTTTAAAATAAATAATCAAGAAAGATTTTTAAAAGAAAGGAGGAAGGAAGGAAAGAAAAGAAAAAAAACTCAACTTGTTCTAAAGTTTGAAGGTCGATAGCGTGTTGCCTGAGCCAGACTAAACTTGCAATAGAAGTTTGGGGTGAGCTTAGGACTCTCAGCTGGTCTGGCAAGAGGTGTCTTAGAGAGCAAGAAACACTCTTGATACAAGGAGCCCATGGCCTCCCCACCAAACTTCAGGGGACCATTTTTTACCAGGCTATCTTATTCAAGCCACCGAAGCTATGGGAGGCAGGATGAAGACTAAATCTAACAAATGAGTTATTTATATCTATATCCCAGACCTCAGAGGGAAAATTCCCATACTTAGCCATTCCTAGATGGCCTGTGACACAGGATATTTAAAGTAACAATGGGTTGAATTCTTGTTCACATTTTTGGCAGGGCTCCAGTCTGAAAGTCCACAAGAGAGAGATTTGCTGGGCTGTGTAGCTGGGAAGGGGACACACTGTTTCTAATTTGAGATCTATTTAAGCTCTGAAACCCCCCCCCAGTTCTTCCTGGAATTACAAAGAAAATAAAAATTTGATTTTACAAAACAACATTCCCTGTGATCTGCTTTGGAAGGTTTGGGGAGTGTAGCTCTTTGTCCTTCCCACTCCACCTGTGAGGAAAATGGGGTTATGTTCAAGGAAGAGAATGGTTTGACAAACACAGTTTGCCAAGCCCCCAAGCCTCCCGCCTCCATTCCTTAGACTTGCTGGTGGAAATAAGGACTGCCCATGGAGGATGTTGTGACACTTGTCTGGAGGCAGAAAGGGCTCCAGGCACAGTCACCGGCCCACTTCAGTCACACCTGCAGGGAGACACTTAGAGAGAGGTCAAAATGACAACAGGTTCCTTACTCAGCCAAGATGAGAGCTGGGTGACTTCTTAGATAACTGTATTTTTGTATGATGGACATATATAGCAGGTTGTACACGTGTAATAGATAGTGCTTGACGGAATACATTAAATTACTTTTTAGTTTGTTTTTGAGGGTGTTATGGAACCCTGCCTGACCTTGAATTCAATATGTGGTAGAGGTTGGCCTTGAACTTCTGGTTCTCTTTTCTTTACCTCCAAAATTCTGTGATTATATGTCATTTTTATTTTTTTTAAATTACTTTTTATTTCATGTACGTTGGTGTTTTGGCTGCATGTATGTCTGTGTAAGGGGGTTCAATCCCCTGGAACTGGAGCGACAGACAGTTGTGAGCTGCCATGTGGGTGCTGGGACTTGAACCCGGATCCTCTGGAAGAGCAGCCAGTGCTCTTAACTGCTGAGCCATCTCTCCAGCCCCTAAAAAGTAATTTTTAAAAGACTCTTTCCATCCCTAGGCTATTTCTAAACCTGGGCTTCGTAAAGAGATAGAGATTGTAGGTAAGTAAGACAGCTTTTCTGAGAGGCACTTTTTGCCAAGCCCTTGGGGACCCATGTAGTGGAGGGAGAGAACTGGCTCTCACAGCTGCTCTCTTGACCACGTGTGCACCCTGGCTTGCTCACTCACACTCGCTAAATAGACCAAGCTCGCCTCAAACTCACAGATTTGCCTGCCTCTGCTTCCCGAGTGCTGGGATGAAGTTGTGCACCACCATGCTTGGCCCCAAAAGTTTGATAGCAGAGAACATACTAGTTGTATCAGCTAGAGTGACTTTGGTTCCAAGTGACAAACATCCAGCTCAAAATGGCTTAATAGACACAAAATATTTCTTCTTTTGTATCCCTAGAAGGCACTAGGTTTAATGACTAATGGACTAGCTAACTTCTTGTTGTGTTTTGTTTAAAGCCCCAAGATTCTTCCTTTTTTTTTTTTTTGGTCATCCATTCTGCTTCTAGTTTCACACCAGCTTGTTCATGGTACTAAGAAGGTTACGGTCTTATTGTTACAAGAACACAGCGCTTGCTGTTCGTCTCGTCTCCTGTGTCTCAAGATGACAAAACTTTGCACTGGGTTTATAAGGCTCTGTGGTAGAACATCTGGCCCAAATTCGCGGGTAGATTTCCTCTCCCATCCCATTGGCCAGTGCTAGGTCACGTGTCTACCTTGAGCCAATCACTATCAAGGAACACAGGGAATTCGTTAGACTCTTCCAATCTCACGCTCTGGACCTGTGAATCGTGGATTAGTTATACCCCAGTCTGGTGGCCAGTGACTGGAACGATCTTGTGTAACAAACGAAAACTGGGAATGGATGCCAGCTAAGTTGTTTGCCAAGGTAGTTAGGAGAGGGAAAATGTGGAAGCCCCATTCCTCAAGGGACTGTTGACAGTCAATGGTTGTTGGGGGTGGTTTCATTTTCCTCAGTGGATTAGCCACTGATAACCAACCACGCATGGCCCAACCAGAAACTCTAATTGAACTCTGGGTCGCACACAGAAGGCAGACATGAAAATAGGAGATAGACTTGTTGAAAAAAGGGATTTAGCCAGAGAGGAAGGGGGATGAAAGAAGGGAATGGGAAGAGGTGTCAAACCGACTAAAATTCATTACATAGGTGTAGAAGCTGTCAGATGAGAGAGAGGGAGGGAGAGAGAGAGAGAGAAATTGGAGGTAACTAAGGAGTCAGAAAACATATAGCCTGCAGACAAGGCAGTGGATAAAACCTCCCTTGGAGAGAGGAAGATCGTAAATACTGAACACATATGTAAAATTACATGAGCATTGCATTGAGAAAGGCCCAGGCTTGGGGAGGACATGTAGGTGAGAGCTGTGGGGCAAGAGGACAAAGGCGGCTCAGAGATGCATGGAAGGGAGGTAGAGGGAGGAGGGGAGCCAGAGTGGGTGTCAGGCCGAGGCAGGGAGCACCCTGGTAGGCTGGATGGGCACAGCCAGGCAGCAAAGGGTGGATAGCACAGTCCAGTGTCTTAGGGACATTGATAAAGAACCTGTCGTTCACATTAAGTTCAACGAAGCTCAAAAGTTTTGCTGTTTTATTCTAAAACTCCTTTCTATTTTACAAATTTTCTAAGGCTTAGAATTTTTTATTTTTGTCTTATGCGATGGCTGTTGTGCCTGCATGTCTGTCTATGCACCAAGTGTGTGTGGAGTCTGCAGAGGCTTAGAAGAGGGTGACAGGTCCCCTGGAACTGGAGTTAACACCCTGTTGTGTGCTGATATGCAGGTGCTGAGACTTCAACCCAGGTTCTTTGGGGGAGCAGTCAGTGCTCTTAACAGATGAGCTATCGCCCCAGAACCTATTTTGAAATAATTTTAGATTTTAAAAATTTGCAAGAGAAAGTAGGGAAACTCCCTATTTATTTACCCCCTTCCATAGTAACCACAGCACAGTATCGAAACAGGAAACTAACTGCACATGGAACTCATTCTATTCCACTTTCACCATCTTCTCATCAGAGGCTCTCCCCAGTTCCCGGGTCTGGTCAGGACACTATTTTACGCAGCACTGCCATGGCTCCCCACTCCCTGACTTCTGTCTTTCCTTGCTTTTCAGAACCATGACACCTGAACAGCAGTGGGAAGGTGTTTGTTAGACCATGCCCCAATGTTTAGGTTTATTTGCTTTTTTCTAATTATAAACCAAGGTTATGAGCTTTGGTGAAGAACACCAGCGGTGAAGTGTCCTTCTTGTGCTAGGTTTTGAGCTTGGACCTCTGTCATTTGGCTAAGGCTGCATTTGTAAAGTGCCTCCACAGTGAACTGGCTGGTCCTTCCCCACCCTGACCCCCTTCATTATTCTGTAGGAGGGTGTGAGCTGAGTTTTCTTTGGACCACCAGCTCACAAAAAAACAAGGAAACTTATTATGAAATCTTGGCCAATAGCTTAGGCTTGGTTTTAGCTAGCTCTTATAACTTAAATTTCTTTCTTTCTTTTTTTGTTTTTGAGACAGGGTTTCTCTGTAACTTTGGAGCCTGTCCTGGAACTAGCNGCCTTGAACTCACAAAGATCCACCTGCCTCTGCCTCCCAAGTGCTGGGATTAAATTAAACCACCGCCCAGCATAATTTAAATTTCTATTTATCTATATGCTGCCCTGAGGCTCGTTTATCTCATTTATGTACGGCCTATCCTGTTTTTCTGTTTCCTCTGTCTCTGGCTAGTGACTCTCGGCATCTCTGCCCTTCTTCCCAGCATCCTCTCTGCCCTGAAAATTCTGCCTAGCTATTGATCATTTAGCTTTTTATTAAACCAGTCCGAGTGACAAATCTTCATAGTGTACAAAAAGATTATTCCACAACAGGAGGTAGTCACTTAGCCTAGCCTACAGTCAAGAGGAGGGGGAAATGTAAGATTTAAAGAGGGAGACAGGGAAGGGCCTGGACCTGTAATGGTCACCATTGAGTGATAGCCATAAGTTATGCAGCCCAGGCAAATCTGTGGTCTGTAAGGACAGCAGTCCTTTCTGCTTCCTCCTGTTGATTTTCTTGGATATCTTTAAGGTGAATCCCACACCATCCATCTAGGATCTTATGCTAATTCATGCACCATCTGGCAGGTCTTCCTGTGCCCCTCAGTGGCATCCTGCCAGTGTGTCTCCGACACACACATACACACACACACAGACACACAGACACACAGACACACACACACACACACACACAC
>LOJH01072148.1:0-18967 GCA_001685095.1 Ellobius talpinus
TGCCTCTGCCTCCCGAGTGCTGGGATTAAAGGTGTGCATCACCACTGCCCAGCTAAGTGCTGCATTTTCAATGGCAACACATTGCCAGGTACTTTGGTAATTTGGCTGAGACAAATGGAGAGTCTTCTATTCCAATTTTAGTTACTAATATTAACTTTCATCTTACATAGTAAGTCACTCTCTCTCTCTATCAATCATCTATCTATCTATAAATCATCTATCTATCTATCATCTATGTATGTGAGTTTCAGGATGAATGTAATTTTAGGAGACTACAGAAGAGATGAAGAGGTTTTAGAAGTGGGCTGATAGCAATGTAGAGTCTGTATTGACAGGACAATGAACCCAGACCAGCCACGGGGAAGGTATTGTGGAGATTGAGAGTGAGAGGAATAACAGATACAGTCATCAGCAAAGCCTCAAACCTCCCAACCACACATACCCTTGGTAAGACAGACAAGGGTAAGTCCAATTCTCTTTAAGGGTCTGTGGCAGTTTGAAAGACAATAGTCCCCAAAGGGAATTGCACTATTAGAAGGTATGGCCTTGTTGAAGTAGGTGTGGACTTGTTGGAGGAAGTGTGTCACTGTGGAGGTAGGCTCTGAGGTCTCATATATGCTCAAGCCACGCACAGTGAGACAGACCACTTCCTGTGGCCTGCACAAGATGTAGAACTCTCAGCTACGTCTCCAGCACCATGTCTGCCTGCATGCTACCTTGCTTCTCACCATGACGATAATGGGCTAAACCTCTGAAACTGTAAACTGCCATTCCTTTAAATATGTTTCCCTTATAAGAGTTGCCATGGTCATGGTTTCCTTTCACAGTAATAGAAACCCTAACTAAGACAAGATCTGTGGCTAGATGGCTAGTTATTAAGAACTGCTAGGTACTGGTGAGAATTCTGTGATAGGTCTTTACTGCAAGCATCTTCTGATGTCCATCCCCCAAATAAACTAAGTTGTTAGGACCACCTGTTGAGCTCTTGAATGACAGCTGACAAACCCTTAGCTTGTGTCTACCAGCCTTGAGTAGGGAGTTGTCAGACAAGCAAGCCTTCTTTGGCAACTTTGAACACGCCATATTTAATCTGAGGAAGCTGCACTCTGGTTGTGGATGACTGGAACTGTAGCTGTTCTCCTGCTTAAGGAGGCCTTTCTCCTGTCATGGAAGCTCCAGGAAGCTTGCATTTGCTTTGGGAGACTCCACTTTGGACAAGACACATCTCTGTGGACTCTAGATGACCTTGCTTCCCTTGCAGCTATTCTCACACACACAAAGAAGAGCACCTCTTCCATGACTCAACAAAAAGTCTATGACTAGTCCTTGACTTGTAATTGTTCCTTATGTAAAGTTTATAATTGGTGAAATTAAAACCCACGCATATAAATGGCTATAATTGGTAGAATTATAATCTAACTACAAGCATGCCACATCCCTCTTCTGGCTATATGAGGAGGCTGTTTGCCTCTTCTTTTTAGATTAATCTGGGCGATATCTTTCCTGGGTTCTGTGCTCTAGTGTTATAACAACAATCCCCAACAAAAGCTCCCTCCACCAGTGGTCTTTTTGCCTGGTTATGGTCTTTATCATGGGTAGAGTAGGCTGGGCTTACTGCACCAAGTAGACAAGACCCAAGGCTTTCCGCTTGGCAGTGACAGGGGTGGTGGCGAGATAGTTGAGAGTTCTAAAAAGCCACTAAAGCTAAGGGCCCTGGTACCCAAAGCTCTGAGCTGTAACATTAGTAGGTAGCCAGAGAGTTCCAGAGAGCAACCCAGGGCAGAACGGGAGGTGCTAAGACTATGAAGGGTGGCAGAGAAGCTGAGATTGTAGAAGACGAGTGGCTGTCAAGAGCCAAGGGTGGGAGCCCAAGCTACAAGGACTGAAAAGCTCTGAATACAAGAGGAGCCTGAGAGAACTGCCAAGAGCTGAAGAGCCGAGGATCCTGACACCATAGCTCAGGGACAGAAACTCTAGCTGCTAGCCATTAGGGCTCTAAGCCCAGGACAATTAGCCTCTGTCTTGAGCACCTAGAACAATAAACCTTTATGAAAGCTTAGAGCCATACACTTCTAGTGTCTAGGCTTAGAGCCATACACTTCTGGGTGTGGGGTGTGGATGTCCAGCTTGTGAATCTCTGAAACTCAGGGTTGTTATTGCTAATGGAGCTGCCCCTTAGCCTTTGCTTATCCATTATTTCTGTCTGCACAAAGCAGACAGAACCCCTAGCCAGCTGTGAGTGACAGGAGGATCACAGGTGACTGCGGCCATCATCTTGGCTACTGAGTCATAATCTTCTATAGATGTTTCATGCTTCATAGCAACCCTTCCAATATCCAGACATTGTGACAAAGGTCTTCTGCTTGGAGACATTAGTGCTCACTTCCACGCATTGAACTTTTGAGCTCATAGAGGTGTGGTCTCACTCAGAAAACAAAACAAAAAAATGTTTAGTAATAGTTGTGGGTCACAGGTATCTGAGTTCCATATGAGAAACTGCATGGAATCGTTCTCTTGTATTCAACACCCCTCACTCTCCCCTCTCTTTCTCTTTGTCTCTCGTCTTCTCTCTGCCTTCCCCCAACCTCAAACTTTTTTTGGCTTATTATCACTACTTATATTCTCTTTTTTATCCCACAGCCAAGAAAATAAGGACACCAAGACTAGAACACAAGAGAAGCTGAGATAGAAGAAAAAAATGTATGGAGTGGAATGTGTAGGCGTCAAAAGAAAGAGAATTAAAAAAATTTCAGAGAGCAACTGAGTTACATCAGTGGTAGGATCCAAAAGGAGCACTTCGTAAACAGGGCAACAGTTTTCCAATAATACAAAACAATGTATTATTTTAAATGGATGCATATTAATGATTTTTAAGTAAAATCCATGGATAAAAAAACTGTAAGATGTAGCTTTAGGTCCAAGGAGAATTCAAATCATATGTATTTCAAGACTGGAATTGTTGACATAATGAACAGATGGAGGCAGAACTGGCCTTTTCCACAGACAGGGAGGGAGTCAGTTGCTTGGCAGTGTGTTTGCACGTGTTTGGACAGAAATTATTTCACGTAGCTATTAGTTATACATAATCCATAAAACTATAAACTAGCCCAATAAAAGCCTGAGATCAGGTAATCGGGAGAGGTGTGTCATAGACCATGCCGAGTTTCCCCCAAAGCACACATTTTCCATGAAATTCATTCTATGTCCCCCTCTTTGTCTGGATAATTAGTACTTATCCTTCATGGCTCATCTTGAGCATGAAATGACCATATTTTCTAAGCGTCCCAAAGCATCGTGTAATACTTTTGTGAAACATACAATGAGGAATTGCTATAAAAAGTGACCAAAGATAAACAATATGCAAACCTAGATTCTTGTCATCAGCTTGACAAATACCAAATTGTCTTGTCCAATTGTAGAAGTTCCTAAAGCCTTTCTTATTGATGTGTTTACCTCCTGTAACTGATGGTGAAAAGTTCTCTGTCTGGAGCTGGTCTGTGAGCCACACTTTGAGTGGTACAGCAGCAAGGCACTGATGTATACAAAAGCACACATAGGTACACACGTAGTCACCCCCACCCCACCAATGCACACACACGCATGAGTGAGCACGTGCACACACACAGAGGGTACTGGAAACAGCACTTCCAGATGCCTGGGTCTATGTATTACTCTTGGTCTTAGTTCTGTTCTTTAGTTTCCAGAATATTCTATACTCTATATCTCCAACCCTCTTGTAGTCTAGTCTAGGACAGTGGATCTCTGTTCTCAGCTTCCTTTTAAACTCCTATAATTTATTGAGAATGCCAAAGGGCTTCAAAAAATTCAATCTAGAGGACTATTAAAATAGTTTATTTATGGTGGCTTGTCTTCCAGAGGACCAGCGTTTGATTTCCAGCACCAGTGTATGGTGGCTCACAACTGTCTGTGACTATAGTTCCAGGGGATCTGTTGCCTTCTTTGACCTCTGCAGACATTGCATACACACGGTGCATAGTTATACGTGCAAAACAAATAAAATGAAAAGTTATATGTAAGTATTAATATTTATCATATTAGAAATGAGGGTCAAGAAAACATTGTAAACTAACTTATTTCATTTAAAAATAACTGCAGTAAATCATTACAATTAATGTATTTTTAATGGAAATAACTATCTTCAAAATCAGAATCAAAAAGTAAGAAGAGTGGCATTATTTTACATGTATTCAAACCTCTTTGGTGGTGCCAGGTGGTGGTGGCATACACCTTTAATTCCAGCACTCGGGAGGCAGAGGCAGGTGGATCTCTGAGTTCGAGGCCAGCCTGGTTTACAGAGTGTGTTCTAGGATGGCCAGGGTTACACAGAGAAACTCTGTCTCAAAAAAAATTTGAAAAACAGAATAAAACAAAGCAAAACCAAAAACATCCTCTTTGTTGTCTCTACACACACACACACACACACACACACACACACGTTATATAGTATTTATTTCTTTTTTCTTGAGGAGCTCGAGGCACGTGGATCCTATTTCCACCTGCATGCCCTATCTACTGAATGCTCACAGGTTATAACTTCTGGGGAACTCCTTTGTATTACAGTGTGAGAGAAAAGTGTGAGATGCATGAGTTCATCAGGAAATTAAAAAATAATGACTGTATAGACTCTAGAATGGGGATGTGTGGAGGGCTTTGAGAAGCCCTGGTCAAGGGTAGCTTGGTCAGTAACTCCTAATGCCAGCATGTAAGCATTTAGGGTGACTACCTTTCCCTGTGTGTTGGGCATTTTCACTTTTCTTGCAGTATCTGAGGACTGAACCTGAGGCCTCACACACACCAGGCAAGCACTCTCCCAGTGAGTCACATCCCAGGTGCTCTCTAAGTTTTAACACTGAACATCCCAAATTCTCAGCCAACTGACTACTGGTCATCTCAGTGCAGGCACACATTTCCCTCTGAGCTGGGCACCCTGATGCTAACCCATCCCTTCTCCTCTACACCTGGTCCTCATTTTCTTTTGCTCCTTTAATCCATTTCCCAGAGCCTTCAATGAACGGGGGCTGAGGCCAGTGTGATTGTGGAGGCCCCTGGTGGAGTCAGCCAGCTGCCCACTGGGCCCTTTCTCCTCTTCTCGTAAACTAACAGAACTCTCATTTTGCTACATCGACAAACGTGTCTGGGGAAAACAGCATTTCCAGGCCTCATGCAAATTAGATGGCCATATGACACAGTTTTGAAAAACAAGATGTTGGAGACATTGTTGTGTGGGGATTTTAAGGAACACTCATTTTAAAAAGGATGAAAAGGCGCTGGGGAGGTGGCTCAGTGGGTAGCAGTGCTTGCTGTACAAGAATGAAGGATCAGACTTTGGATTCCACATTCATGTCAAAATCTGTGTGTTCTGTGGAGGACAGAGACAGGAGGATCACTGAGGCTTGCTGGCCATCAGATTAACTCTAGGTTCAACTAGAGACTCAGTACCAAATAAACAAGGTATAGAGTGACCGTACAAGGTACCCCACATCCTTCTCTGGCCTCTGAGATTGCACAGGTGCAGGAACCTGTGCACATCTGCGTGCACCCCCCATCCCCTTGTTCTAATTTCTTTCTATTGCTGCTGTAAAGCGTTCTCACTAAAATGCAGCTGAGGGCAGAAGGGTGTATTTGATTTCCAGCCCTAGGTTGCAGTCCACTGTTAAGGGAGGCCAAAGCAGGGACTTGTCACAGTCACAGTCAAGAACTGTGACCGAGACAAGCGTTCCAAGGCTGCCTTCTTTACTCGCTTTTAGCTTTTGTCACTCTTACACCGTCCAGGGCCCAGTCTGTGAAAAGGTGCCACTCGCATCAAAGGTGGGTCTTCCCACATCAGTGTACTATGAAGACATGGCCACAGGCCAACCTAAGATCTAGACAATTCCTCCTTAGGATTCTATTCTCACATGATTCTAGGTTGTGTCAAGTTTCAGTTAAAACTGACCAGCATAATACACACACACACACACACACACACACACACACACACAGATCAATAAAATAACAACGTGTAGGAGTGATGATTTATCTCAGCGGTAGAGTGCCTGCCACACAGCATGAAGGATGCCCTGGGTTCAGCACCTGGACCACAACAAACAAATGAGAGTGGATCCATAGCACACATTTTTTTTTTTTTTTGCCCTTTGCTCTCTTCTATTTTGCTCTCTGGAGTCCACCTGGGATAGATGGATTTTCAGAGTCATGTTATAGACACGAAGAACAGAGGTAGACCTGGAGGGAAATAAGCAAGGCTGAGGCCAGAAAGGCACTGGCTCCCAATGGCTCAGCAGGGCCACCCAAAAAAAGCCTTGAATAAATCATTTCTAGATATCTTCTATAGGGAGATGGATGGAGACAGAGTTTAAAAATCTCCATTGTGCACTGATTTCCAGGTTTGTGCTGGTAAATTTTATTCACAATCAATGGAAACCGTGTTTCTTGGTTCCATAGAAAGCTTATGTAGAGATGGTGGCAGGATATAAGAAACCATGTGTTCATTTACTAAAGGCTGCTGTCTAGCTGCACGAGGGACTCACATGTTCCCGGGAGGCCAGGGCCTCTGTGGAGGAATGATTTTTTTTTCACCTTGGGCTGGATTAATGGACTGTCCATCTCTGCCCACACTCTTAAAACGACCATCACTAAAGAACTCAGATATAAATATGGGCGATGATAAATAGGGTTGTGGAGGTGGCTAAAGGTCGTAGGGGCTCTTTGATAAACAGTTTTATTGCGTCTGCAAATGGTTGAAGAATTCCATAGGGTCCTACGATGTTTGGGCCTTTTCGTAGCTGTATATAGCCTAAAATTTTTTGTTCAACTAAGGTGAGGAATGCTATGGCAATCAGTACGGGTACTAGAAGGGTTAAGATGTTGATGAAATACACTATTGGGGAGAGGATTTGAAGAGACCTACAGGGAAAACTGTCTTCCATACGCTGTCTGAAAATTTCTGTTTCCTTGCTCAGACATCTGGACTGACCTGAGGGGGTCTGGTGGTGAGGTCAGAGCCCACGCTCTCTTAGCAGCATGTTGGAAGTGGCCCCTCACAGGTGGCTTCTCACCTCAGGTGTGCCAGTGTTCAGGCTCTAGGGTAGAAGGCAAGGGCATTTTGCCGGAGTGCTGGCAGACCCATTGGCACACAGACAGCTGTCTTCACTCAGAGGCTAGTCTTGCCCACTGGTCCCATTGTCTTCTTGGCCCACTACAGAAAGTAAGATTCCAGCCTCTAGGCCTCTGAGTGGGCTCTTATGTCACTAAAAGGTTTCATGGGGGTGGGGAGTTCACCATGATGACCACAGCTCTACATATGGACAAGGATGTCACTCTTGGACACCATGCTACACCTACATACTGCCATGATGGCTCAGGAATCTGCCATGAGCTGCTGTGTGGGCACCTTTCCCTTTCAGTCCTTAGTCCAGGCTCCTCTTTGCGACAGTGAAAAAGAAATAATAGAGTTAAAAATCACATCAACATTAAAACAGCAAGGCTGGGAACACCGAGAAAGGTAGTGAGAGAGCCTCCAGCTTAGAGTGGGATAGCCAAGATGACTAGATAGGAACAGGGGGCTCTGGGGAAAACAATAATCTCATCTCTACAGACTCTGATAGACTCTCAGAAAGCTCTGGAAGAACGCGTGGAAGGCACTCTTCCTTGTAAACTTGTCAACTCCATAAACAGTTGTACTTTGATACAAACACTTGCATCTAATGTATTTAGTAGTAACAGATTAATTGTGGGTAAAGAAGACTTGCAAGAAAACCTCTGCCTATCCCAGGGAGGTGATGACCCCAAGAGTGGGTGAAGGGGATGGTAGACTGAGTCATCTAGGTCAAGATATCAGCAGCAGGCTGGGTTGACCCTCCATTCTTGAGGCATACTCTGTATTTACATTCTCACCTGCTAAAATAAACCTTGATCATTTGCTTGCTCTGCCTATGTCTGCTGAGAATCCTTCTCCACCAGGAATACGAGAACAGAGGTGGCTGTCATGGTTGGGATTGGAGGGGATGTGGAAGGAGGCATCTCCTTATCTACAATATTGTGACTGCAGAGGCAAGCTCTCGGATCACAGGGTGATCAGCAAACTCACTGCCGCTCTCTGAACCCTGGCCCGAGATGGGTAAGAGCAGAGGGGTCTACCCACACTTCTTGCTTCTTCCCTTTGCCTACTGTCATCAAGAATTCCCGAGTGCTTGCCCATGCATAGATGTATATGCTGCAGATGACGGCCATGGAGACGCGTTGCTGTCCTCCAGGGCTCCAGGCCCAGCTAGACTCCTGAGTCAGCTTTTATGTGGCCACTACTTCTGTGACTCTCTTTCTTCCAGAATCTTTGTTTAAGAGCTCTTGGAGTGTGGTCTTATTTTACTCTCTTTTTGAATATCCATACCCCCATTCATTTTTTTTAATTCCAGCGTCCTGGTACCCTGCAACTTTATACAACTTATACAACCTATACAAGAAGACAATTTTTCTCTCTTATTATGTACGATAAATTAGTACTTCACAAGGTTCATCACCCGTAAAGAGCCAAGAATCTTCTGTGTGAGTGTGTGTGTACATTCAGACATAACATATACATATGCTTGAATGTTCATGTAAACTTCTGAGGGAGAAGAAGGGTGGTTGAGAGCAGAGATGTGCAGGACAATGATGTAGGGAAGGATGGTATAGTGCAGATTCTTTCAAAGATGCTGTAGATATCACAGGCCTAGATACAGCAAAAAGACTCTGGGTCAGCCTGCTGGGACCTGCCTGAGCTGTTAGGGGTGGGAGGTGGAAGGCGCTGGGCGCTGGGCTCCAGGTGTCCCTGCAGAGTCAAAAGCCACTAATGGAAATAACCACCAGGACATGATTTTTCATGCCCTGCTTCCAATCACAGACCTGTCATCCAAGAAGAATATTGAAGGGGAAATCCCATTTCCTTTTAGACCAAATGTTCCCCCACAGAAGCCAAAGCCTGTGGAAACAAAGCTGATTGGAAAGATTGGGCCTACATTGCACTGGCTCTCCAGTGAGAGGTGGCCATGCTCATTTACTGAGGGATGGCTTTGCTAGGGAGAAGATCTGCCCATGAACAGCAATGACCTTTCATGCTCTTTTGGACCAGACACTCAGCTCACAAAGAGAACTTGTGGCCCATCTGTTCTTTGTGAGCAGATGGATGTGGATCCTGGCTGGTGATAACCCTGCCATGTGTACTGACTGTGTTGAGGATGTTGGGTGGAGACATTGCATAGAAGGGTCCCAGGGAGTGCCAGAGGGAAAGAAAGGCCTCCAGATTGTTCTCAGAGAAGAGCATAAGTGTTGGAGGGGGTCGCTGCTTGTTTGTCCCGGCCACCCAAACAGAAATAATCACACAGAAACCGTATTATTTAAATCACTGCTTGGCCCATTAACTCTAACTTCTTATTGGCTAACTATTACATATTAATTTAACCTATCTCCATTAATCTGTGTATCACCACGAGCTCATGGCCTATCAACAAAGTTTCAGCACACCTGTCTCCAGCATCTCCATGGCTTCTCCCTGACTCCGCCTCCTTTCTCCCAGCATTCAGTTTCATCTTCCCTGCCTACCTATGTTCTGCCCTATCAACAGGCCAAGTCAATTTCTTTATTCATTAACCAATAAAAGNGTATTATTTAAATCACTGCTTGGCCCATTAACTCTAACTTCTTATTGGCTAACTATTACATATTAATTTAACCTATCTCCATTAATCTGTGTATCACCACGAGCTCATGGCCTATCAACAAAGTTTCAGCACACCTGTCTCCAGCATCTCCATGGCTTCTCCCTGACTCCGCCTCCTTTCTCCCAGCATTCAGTTTCATCTTCCCTGCCTACCTATGTTCTGCCCTATCAACAGGCCAAGTCAATTTCTTTATTCATTAACCAATAAAAGCAACACATAGACAGAAGGACCTCCCATACCACATGAAGCAAGAGTATGAACACTTGTGTGTCTACAGGTCCTCTACACATGGGAAACCTAGTGAACAAGGAAGGCTGCAGGGACAACCATTCCACAAATATTCCACAAAGGGACAGGTAGTGCAGGCCTCCTCTCTGGCTTGTCACATGTCACTTGCAACCACTGGTGGTTGGTAGTCAAGAGTTCTAAATGCTTGTGTGTGCTAACTAATTCTAAGAATCCTCACTGCCACCCAGAGATGTGGGTCTAGTAGAGTCTTCATCTTCCATTGGTGGAAAATGAGGCTCAGCCAGCGTAGGTAAGTCACGGCTAGTCAGTGACCCTGAGCTTTATGTCACCTCTTCTGTCAACCATACATGGCATTCTGCTTGTCTTACCCTTGTCTAGCTTATGGCTTCTAGGCCGTACACCTCCTAGGATGGCTAGAACATGAGTCATACTGCAATGTCAAAAGGTTGGATGCATTTAATCTAAGACAACCACCTGGGTAGCCTGCTTTAGAGACTCAGGAGGTCCCATGGTGTAGGTGACACTTTTCCACCTGGATGTCTTGAATGTATGAAAATGGCCCAGGAAAGTCTGTCTCTGAGGGGAGCATGCGGGCTTGCTGCTGTGGGCAGGGTCTCCGGCACTTCTTCAGTTTCCCTCAGCCTTGGGCATCTTCTGCTGTGGCTGCTCATGCTTTCCCTGACCAGGATAAAAATGATCAGCATCACGGTGCCACCAGCACACAGTGCTGGCTAAGGGGAGCTCCTGCAGTGCAGTGTCTCGGGGCTATAACAGGAAACCACAGTCACATCAGGTTTTGGGACAAGACCAACTTCCTGTGCCATTCCATAAGACAAGAGACATCACGGTTCCAATTCCTAGCATGTGTTTTAGTTTTTAAATATTTTTGCTTCACTTTATTTTTAATATATTTATATTAAAATATATTTTGGTTTTTAAATATTTAATATATCAATTACTATGTAAATATATTTGAATTAAAAAGAAAACTGAAAATTTGGGTCCCAGCCTCTTGTAGCCCAAGGTGGCCTCTGGCTCTATAGAAGAGAGTGGCCTTGAGTTCCGATCTTCTTGCCTCTGCTTCCTGAGTACTGGGGTTATTGGCAAGTACCACACCAGTTAGTTACCTTGCTTTTTGTGAATTAGGAGTACTGCATACTTTTTGTAGAATATTTGAGAAATTCAGATAGAATGTAAAAGGGTTACCATATAATACCACCAATAATGTGTTTCTTTCTTCTTCTATGTCTGTGTAGATGTGTGTGTGCACACATAAATGTGTGTGTGTGTGTGTGTGTGTGTGTGTGCATGTGTACATGGGAGCATTGCACACAGGAAATATGTAACATTTTGTTCTCCAAACAGCAGTGTTTGGTAGTTGTACAATGCTCAGCCTTCTGTGGCTGTAACATGCTTTCTTTATCCACTTGTTTTCTAGTAGATTGGCCCCGTGTGTGATGATTTCCTTAAGATGGATGTTTGAAAGTCAAGTTCTGGAAATAAACGCTAAGGCTGCCACTTACCTTCTCAACATGTCTTGTGAAATCACCAGCCCGGCTCCCAGAAGCTTTGCTGCAGTGGGACACGGCCAGGGTGAGTGGCGGGTCCGGATAACAGTTCCCTTGAGAAACTGTTGAGAGCGGGAGCTCTTTCATCTGAAAAGGAGGGCCTGTGAGCAGAGCAGCTGTCTTCCCGTGAAGAACTCTCTCGTGAGGAAGAGAGTGGAATTTTTACAGATTCCTCCATACGGCGAGAGAGCACTTGGGAGAGTGGGGGAGATGCTAATTCTGAGGAAGAGTGGAATCTAACTTAAGTAGCAGGGTGTTTTTTTGTCTATTTATTCGTAAAGAGAGAGCCAAGTTTAGTGTGGGACACTGGTTTGTCTCAACATTTCATGATGACACTCTCAGTTTTTCGAATAGCAAGGTCTATGTGGCATTTATAGAGCATATTGTTTAGGGATATGTGCTTTCCTGAAATATGCCTGTAGCTGGTGTGTGTTCAGGTCATAGGATAGAGTGTTGTATAAGAAAAAGGGGCTGAGGAGATGGATCAGTGAGTAAAGTATTTGCCATGACAGCTATTCCTACATTCAAAAAAAAAAAAGCTGAGTGGGTGTGGTGGCTTACCTGTGATTATCCCAGATCTTTGTATTCCGCTCGCTATCTTTGGGTTATGTGAGAGACCCTTCCTCAGTAAACAGAGTGAAGAGCGACTGAGGAAGACAGTGTCAGCTGCTCATCTCCACAATCTCCACATGTATGTGCACTGACACATGTGAACACCATTCACACATGCATGAATATCATTCACACATGCATGCACCCCACACACTTATACCCAAAATAATAAAATCGCAAGTTAAAGGTCTGAGGAAAGAGAATTATCATAGGAAGCTAAACACAGCATGTATTTATTAGATACTTGCTTTGAAAATGTATTTTCTAGCATTTATGCTCTTTAATCTGTTTTCTTTCCTAATTCACACATGTGTATGCACACACATGCTCTCTCTCTCACTCCCTTGTCCCTGAACTAAAGCCTACTGAGCCTCAGTTTAAAGATTCCCATTTGCTTATTTTAATAATTCTCACAGAATCCCACATTCATGCTCCCTGTGTTGAGCTTGTCAGCTCTATAATACTTCCCAGTGTTAGCAATTTGATTTTTCTTCCCACATCTTCATCATTTTTATAAAGCAGTAAGAGAATCTTACCCAAACTAGCTATCCAGTGCTGGAGGGGAGGACTTGTGACTGGCTTGGGAATGGAGTACCTGAGGGCCGGTGGGTGGAGCCACAGAGCTGATGTCTGAGTTCTACACCCAGAACAAATTCAAGACTGCCGCCTGAGATGATCAAGACTCACAGGGTACTCCAGTCAGGACTTGATTATAACTCTAAATTTTCTTTAGGTCCTTATAAGATTATCAGCACCCCCAACCAGCAGGAAGTAGCCTGGAATACTACACCCACATTCCCAAAAAATGGACTATGGCTATTTTCCTTTTTTTAAAAAAAGAGGGAAGTGGTGCAGGAGAATTGTCTGTATTCTGTTAATACAGACAGTATCGGTACGGACAGTTGTCCAGGCACAGGGCATTGTGTGCATAGATGTGTTGTCCTGTGCAGGCCGTGTGCTGGAATGGTGAGCACACAGGCAGATGCCCCCCCCGCCAATCTGACATGGCACAGCATACTTCCTAGTGCTCTCGACTTCAGTAGCCCTAGTAGGATGCGTTTGAAAGCTGTGTACTTGTACTGCCATGGCCAGGGATGGGTTTCTGGAAGTCAGATCAGGGGAAAAACATGTTAAGGTCTTCAGTATGCATGTAGTTTAAGGGAGGGGTCCTGTTAGGTGTCATCACCTCCACTGCCAGACCAATGGCTCTTGGAGACCAGCTCTCAACCTTGGTGGGATATGGAGATGCTTACAGCTGAGTCCAGAAAGTTCTCCAGGACTGGGAGGGGTAAGCGCCGGGTAGGGCCACCCCCACTGAGTCAGCCTAGGAAGGGTATGGTCCACTTTTTTCTCTGGCAGCTTAGTGAAGGGAGTAGGATTTGCGTGAAAGCCAAGGCTGCCTTTGAGTGCACTGTGTCCCCATTACCCTACACCCAGGGCTTATTTCCATGGAGATGAAGCCAAGGATGACCTATCAAGAACGTGATCTTTAGCTGGACCTTTTGCGGCTGCTGCTAGCTGGAGATCTTGACTCCAAATTGCTACAAAGGCCATAGGCTGTGGAGAATGGGGTGCTGGGACAGCTCTAGGTGGAGCCTGAGCAGGATCAGACTGGAAGTAAAGGAGAAAGGAGGGACATGGTTTCTGCCTGGGCTGACCAAGTCTCAGGGGGAGGGGTGGCAGATCTCTGGCTGTCCTCATCTGTATGTGGTCTCCAGGTGGGTGATTATGACCCTCTGCTGCCTCATTTCCCCCACAAACACCTTCCTCATGTCTTTATTTTGGTTGCTAGAGATCATCTGTATTCTAACATAGGACAAATGTTTCGTTTTTGATGCATCATCCCAAGTACCACAGTACCAGGTTCTAGCTAGCTTCTCTTTCGCCATCCCTAGCTTGCCCTTCGCTAAGGCAGGTGGTTCTAGTGGCCCATGAGGAAGTGTTATGATTTTTACCACCTCCACATTCAGGCTGAGTAGACTTGCCTGGGGCTCTGGCCACTAGGATGGAGCTGGGATACAGATGTGGCCAGGGGACTTGACCTATCTGAATGTGCTCAAAGCAGGAAGAGTCCCAAAGGCATGCTGAGCCCCTCTGAAAAGCAACATCTGTCTTAATCAAGTCTGTATCCACCAGGAGTAGCACCATTCTTGGCTTAGTAGGTACTCAATAAAAAGCTGTTAAGGGGACACTAAAGCCCAATCCTAAGAAGACCGCAGGGGTCACTGGGCTGGACTGTGAGATCCTGGGGAAAGGGACAACTTCAGAAATGGGAAATGGCCTGGTCTAGAGGTTAGAATGGGGCGGAAGTGACAGCGAGGCGAGTGGAGAGGATGGTGAGACAGCTAAGCCCCGGGTAGACAGGCATGGGCAGGACAATGCTCCAACACATTTGACTTCTACGGACGGCACAATTTCTGGACTGAATGGTGGGGCTGCAGGAGTCAGGATGTTATCCTGCTCATGAATGCTTTCAGCATAGGTTCTGAACCAACAGCCCCTGCTGGCTTCCCCCTTACTGTCCTAGTTGTTGGTCTGCCTTCCTTGCAGACTTTCCCAACTATTCAATGTTAGACTATCTCTGACCTGGCCCCTCCTGTCCTCTTTATCACCATTCTCTCAGAGTGAGTACATCACCCCTGGGCATCAGCTCTGTCGGAGAGCTCTGAGTGTGCCACTGACCACTGACCTTGTTCCTGACTGTACCCATGGGCTGCTGATCTGCAAGGCTGGTGGCTTCCTGTGGATTACCAAGAGACAGTGCCACTGTGACTTAGCTAATAGAAAATGCCTTCCCTTTCAGTCCTACCCATGATGCTACCTACTCAGCTTTCTACCATTTATCTATCTCAAGAAACAACACGAAAATTTTACAAGTCATTACTGGAGATCAAGAGGTTGTGAGCTTCTAAGAGCACCGTACTTGGAGATCTAGTCCCCAGGACTGTAGATATAGCTCAGAGGGTAGAGAGATGGCCTAACACACAGAGCCGCTCACTTGTGGGTGCCCTCCCTTCACCTGTGGGATACCAAGAACAATAGTCCCCTTAGATTCCATGCCCTGGTGGCCAGCCTATCACCCTATCACCGAGTCCCTTCCACATTTATGAGATTGCCTTAAAAGTATATTTTATCCCCCCCTTCTTTTTCAGCTGGTATGCAATCCTTCAGGAAGTCATGCTGAATCTGTCTCCAAAACTTTGCAAACACATCATTTCTTCGCCACTACAGTTCCTCCATCATCTGTCCCCTGAGCCACTCAATGGGCGGCCCCGGTGCCATCCTTGCTCTCCTCTAACCTATTCTCCACACAGCAGCCAGAAATTCAATTTTTATTTTTATAAAAGGAACATACGGACATAGTTTAAAAAGACAAATGGTTCTACACCGCTTATAATGAAAGCAGCAGGCATCTGTCCCATCCCTACTCAGTCGCAATTCACACTTCCCAGAGGTAAACATGTTCAACACTGGGGCAATTTCCACCGTCCTTACACTGCTAACACTTGATTTTTAGGTTCTTGGTTATTTTCGATTGAATTGCAACACAGGGTGAGATTTAGTCTCTTGTCATCATGCCATCACCCAGCATCTCCCACTAACATCTCTTCAACGCAGCCAGGCCAAAGTCAGATTAAGCCGCCAGTCCTGGGTCAGTTGCTAGCTGGTGTGGCATGGGAGGGGCTCAGAGCTGAAACATCCTTTCTGGAGGGAGGTTTAAGACTCAGAAAGTAAACAAAACTCATAAGGGAATGCTTCCTGAATCACAAGGCTCTTTGTCAAGGTGAGAAAAAAGGTATCAGTAGCTGGGGACAGGAGACTTTCTCACCTGTCCACGTTTCTGGAAGTTGTCCAGAGATGTGGCTACCACAAGTAGTCTCCTCCATGCTTGGTGGGCCTTTTGGTGATATGCTTGTCTTTGGAGCCATCTGTACTCCTGTAATTAAGCCCCCATAATTCTGTCACTTAGTCTCTGGGTCACTTTGGTAGTTTGAATGTAATGGTCCCACAAACTCATAGGGATTGGCACTATTAGGCAGTGTGGTCTTGATGGAGTAGGAATGGCCTTGCTGGAGTAGGTACAGCCTTGTTGGAGGAAGTGTGTCCCTGTAGACATGGGCTTTGATGTTTCCTATGCTCAAGATTCTAACCAGTGTCCAAGTCTATTTCTTGTTGCCTACAGGATGTAGAACTCTCAGCTACCTCTTCAGCACCATGTCTGTCCGCTTGTCATGCCGCCATGTCCCACCATGAATGATAATGAACTGAACCCTTGAAATTGTAAGTTACCATCTCAATTAAATGTTTTCTTTGTAAGAGATGCCATGGTCATGGTGTCTCTTCACAGCAATAGAAACCCTAACTAAGACAATCACTAAGCTAGTTTTAGGTAGAATCATTTCTTTGGTTTGCCATTGGTATCTTATCTACGGTGGATATCTGCTTGTTTAAATCTTCCAAGGAAGTCATATGGGTCCAGGAAAGGTGTGGGCATCTTTTTGAGTCTTAATCTGACCTTCACTCCTTCTCCTACTTCACTGTGGCCGGGACCCTCACCTACAGTGTCCCACTGTTATGGTTCAAAGTTCTACAGTAGAATCCAGCTTCCTTCCCAGTTCCTCTCACATTGTTCTTTATTGACTGATCTGCCAGTATGGCTGTCCCTTGTCTATCTACTTTATATAGCACGTTTGGCTGCACCTTTTCCACTGCTGTCTTCCTTCGTTATTTTTGTCTCTATAATACACCCTTGAACACCCAATATTCCTGTCCCCACCTTCTGAATATTGCTAATAGGGCAAGGTTGACCTGGAAAAATGACAATAATAGATTTATACACCAATTCAGCATTAAGAATAATTTCTTTTTATATGAAACTATTTTCTACCAAATCTCCTGGTCAATTGACCAAAGACTTGCATAATCATTTATCTATTCTCTAAAGCTCACATAGCTCCTAGAAGCCAACCTTCAATGATTCCTTCAGCAGCAGCCAGCAGGATCAAGCAGGCTGTGCAAGTCATTCTCTTCCTTGGCACTGGGTGTAGCCACAGGATTAAGTATTGGTGTGGAGGACTTATGACCTCTCTTGCCTAGTATCAGTGTGTGTCTAAGGGATCTTTTTGATAGCCCAGACAAGACTGCACAGCATATTGTTGCACTCCAGGGCCAGATAGATTATTTGGCAGCCATGACCTTCCAGAATTGAAGGGACTCTTCTAACTGCTGGGAGACATGGCAGGGACTACAACTCTTTCTAGAGAAGGAATGGATGTTGTTCTTATACCAGTGAATCAAGAACAGTCAGAGATGCAGTACAAAAAATGAACCCAGCATGTTTCCAAGATCCACCAACAGTTAGCAGAGCCATAGGGCTCTGGTCTAAAATGTGGCCCTGGGCATCCTGGTTGCCTCCCTTCCACAGGTCTTTATTAATGCTCTTCTGGGCCCTGTTATTTGAGCCTTGTTTACTGAATTTACTAACAAACTTGTTTCTTCTTACCTAGAATTGTTAAAACACCAGAAGGTAATGAAGGTGGGATCATGTATAGAAGATCAGCACCCACCCCCCTCTGCTTTTTCCAGGAGTCCTTCAATAAGCCTCTTAAGGAACCCTGACTTCTGCCCCTTAATGACACCTCTTTTCAGCCTAAATCAGCAGGAGTGGTTGTCACCCCTGTCCTGATAGTAGTTAGGACTTTTTTTCTGGGGTGGTGGTGATAGTGGTGGTGATATTGGTGATGATGGTGATAGGAATTGGGATATGATGGGCATTGGTACATGAATCTAGGACCAAATACTAAAAACATGGAGATTTTGCCCCACTTTTCTTGAGGTTTTACCCCACTTTTCTTGTTCCCTTTCCTTCTTCTGTTGAAACAACAAAAAAAGGGATGAAGAGGGCACAGAGCAGCAGGTCTAGTAGAGAACCCTCCCCTGTTTTGGCAGACTTTTCCAGACTACTGACTGGTCCTTAATTTTCACTTCATTTGCATACGCAGACAATCAGCGTTTTCCCAAGTCTATGTAAACCTCTGGTCATAGCCTTTTCTTAGTTCCATTTGTCTGTTAACCTGAGCCTGACTCTTATTTGGGTACCCAGCTCCGAAAATGCTCCTGCTATTTGAGGCAGACTGGAGCAGTAGATTCTTTTCCAATCCTCAGTGGGAGATGTGCTCTTTGGAGGAAGACTCAGTATCTGTAGATTCTCCTGCCTTCCCAAGGAAGACTTTGGAGATACCCCCTGAAGACTCCTGTCCTCAGTGGCAAATTCTCCTGCCCTTTGAGGACAGACCCCTGAGAAGGTGACTCACCCTTGATGGTCAAGGGGTGAGTCCTGGTGAACCAGCTCTTAGTGGGAATCTCAGGGGCACCGAGGACTTAGAACTGTCACTTGCATCTTTGTATCCTCTTGCTTCTTTTCTTTTTCTGTTTTTTGTTTGTTTGCTTGCTTGCTTTTGTTTTTTTTTGTTTTGTTTTTTGTTTTTTTTTTCAAGGCAGGGTTTCTCTGTGTATCCCTGGCTTTCTGGAACTCACTCTGGAGACCAGGCTGACTTAACTCTCAAAGATCCATCTGCCTCTGCCTCCCAAGTGCTGGGATTACAGGTGTGCACCTCCGGCTTCCTGGTAGCCTCTTGCTTTTCATTTCTTGGCCACTGAGAGCTTAAAGCAATCACTTCCATGCAAATAGACCCCCCTGCTGCACTCATCCTTTGGTGTCTGGTCTGCTTTATTTTCCTACAGTAGTGAGACCAGGCTCTGACACACAGAGGTGATGTAGGTGGTTCTTCTGTCTATGTGTTACTTTCATTGGTTAATAAA
>LOJH01072231.1:0-23335 GCA_001685095.1 Ellobius talpinus
GAGGTTGCAGGGTTCTGGGACCTCTTGTAGGGCAATATATATGGCCATCATTTTTTTTATACTGAGTGGATCCACCAGAAGGGAGAATTTTGGTAATATTTGTCTTGGTCCCCCCTGCAGGGAAAAACTACAAAGGCAGCCCTATTTATCTTGCCATCTGCGCAGTGAATGCTTGGAGCAGGGGCCTAGAAGAAATGACTAAGGGGACTCTCCAGTGTAGTTCTTAATATAGCTTCACTAACAGGACTCCCCAGAGTAGGTGTCCAGGGTCCCCAGAAATCCCTCCACGGTGAGGCTCAATTGAGAACAATGTCTGGCTGCCCATTCTAAATCCTTAATTTTGAAAGGAATTATTAATATAGAGGGATCTTTTCCATAATGTCGGAGGGAGTTGTCCCTGATTTTTATGATTATATCAGCTATGCGATCTACTAGAGAGTACACTGTGGGAGTGCCCCCAGTGTGATGTGTACCCATTCTAGTGGTTGTGACTGCGAACAATGGCAGCCTGCATGGTCTTTTCCCCTCATAATATCCAGCCTTGGATTGGAATGTTAGCATTATATCTCACCGAAGAAGCCTGGTAGAGCTTGCTGAAGAATTCAGTGATTGCTTGACGACCCTTAAGAAGCAAGAAAATAATATAACACATCTAGTCTCCCAGTCTCTACAGGCAACCAGGGCCTGACCCAGTTTATTTCTCCGATAATCTTTTATAACTCCAATGAAGTGAGAGGCTCAGTCAGGATTAATTGGGGTCCGTTCACTTTGGCTTAAGTGAGTGTTAATTGGGATCTCAATATATGAAATGGGGGTACCATCTGTATTTTGTTTAGGGCTATCTTAAAGCCATGTTGTTGGAGAATATCAACAATAGTGGTTACCCAGGGACCTAGCCCTGATTCCTCCAAATGCCCAATGATTAGATCATCTATATAAATATATAGAAGGGTATTGTCTTTGTCAAAATAAGGAGAGAGAATACTATACAAATATTGTTGGCAAAAGGCCAGACTATTGGCCATTCCCTGTGGGGAGAATAGTCCATTCATATCTCTCATCAGGTTGAGAGAAGTTAACTGTAGGAATGGAAAAGGTGAACTTTTCACAATCCTCCTCATGAAGATAAATTGAGAAGTAGCAGTTCCTTAGATCAATTACAGTGAGGTGAAAATGGGAGGAGATTGCTGGCACCCAAGGTAAGACCCTTAAAGCAGCCCCTACTAGCTCGTAGGTCCTGCAACCTTCTCCATTAGGCTTATGTATCACAAACACAGGGCTGTTCCAGGAGTTCATTGAGGGCATTATCTGTCCTTTAAGCAGATTTCTGGTGATTTCCTTGAGCATCTTAAGTTTAAGTTCAGGTAATGGCTGTACCGGCTGACCAGGTGCCCACCTAAGGTGGGGGGAACCCTGGGGGCAGTGGCCTCAACTTTTGGGGGTGAATCCACGTGTTGGGGGTCTTCCTGATGACACCTCTCTCAGTTTTATAATCATAAAAGGCTAGGTGGTCAGTGGTAGTAACTGCATCCATTTGTCCTAATAAATCTTGTCCCAGGAGGTTTGCAGACAACCCCAGGAGTATCAGAGAGCTGAACTTTCCTTTTTCTCTGTACAGCCCCACCCGAGTTATGGAACTGACCTTACCCCAACCTCCGTGACAGGTGGCCTAGTTATGAGATCCCAGCGGGTTGGGACCTCTTCTTTCTGAGGATCATCCTGTCAGCTCCTGTGTCTATGAAGCACTGGAATCTTTGTCACCCAAAGACCATAGTCATATTGGGTCAGAACCCCTCTACCATTGGAATGGTTCAGTTAACCAAAGGTGCATCATTCCTTCCTTTGGTTAAGGGGGCTGGAAGGCGCCCCCATCTAGTTTAAAAGTTGATTTGCAATGGGTATGCCATTTATAAAAAATTTGGAGTGTCATTCTGAGCCCCAATGATACCCCTGTGGCAGCGAGGGCAGGGGGACAAAGGGGGCCCCTTCCACACCTGAGTCTTATTGCTGTTTTGTGGGCAATCCCTCTTAAAATGCCTCAGGTGACCGCATTACTCAGGTGTTTGCTTTGTTGTCCAGCCACCAAGGCTCGAGTAATAAAAGAGGCTAGAGTTTGGGTCTGGGCCTGAAGGGCTGCCACAAGAGTCTGGTTGGTATGTGACTTGGTCCCAGCATTCTGTGATGGCACAACCCATAGACTCATGGACCCTTCCATAAGGCCAGCACAAGCCATCCTAGAATCTTGGTTCATACTTTCCCAGACAAAGAGTTTAGTAATTGGACTCTAAGCCCACCAAGGGCCAATTTCTTCTCAAGGCTGGTCTGCACATGGACAATAAAGTCCAGAAGCGGCTCACCCGTGTTTTGCATTGTGCCAGCTCTAGGTGATTCAGTGAGTCCCTCCTCAAGCTTGGCCCAGGCCTCCAGGCTGGCTTGTCTAACTTAGTCCCAATATGGAGCCGCAATTGCAGCTTGTTGGACCCCAATGGAAAAGCCTTCCCTTGTACTAGTTAGCACCAGATAAGTGATGGGAAATGGGGTGGGGGTCGGCCATTCTATTGAACTCTGCCCCATGCGACAGACCTCCTTAAAGTAGGCCGTCCATTTAACGTAATGGGATTCCCCCTGGTTAGCGTTAGCCACATCATACCAGTCCTTGGGGACACAAGGATGATAGGCTACCTCCTGAAGGAGGGTCATAGCCCAAGGAGAGTTGGGGTCATCGTCGGGCAATGCGTTCCTCAATTCTTTCAGGTCCTTAGATTCCCAAGGATAGCAGGCTGGAGAGCGATTAGGGCAGGGGGAAACATTGACCAGGAAGGCTTGGGGTCTGTAAACCTTAGCCCTTTAGGCCTCGGCATAAGTAGATTTAGGATCCTAAGAGGCTCCACCCCACATTCCTCTGTCTCAGAGCCCCAACTTTGCAATTCCTCCTGGAGACTCGTATGTTCATTTCCTCCTGGCAGGGATGGAGCCCCTTTATTTGTCCCATTCCCCTCTACCATTTTATCCTTTCCAGGGTGGCTGAGGAATAAGGAGGTGGCCACTCCTCATCACAGACAATATCTACTTTCCTTTCTGTCTTTGCCTCTGCCTGCCATATTCCTTCCCCCTGGGACCGCTCTTCAGTAAATTGCGCCCATTTTTGCCCCCTTGTCTGTCTCCTTTTCTTCCTTTCTTTTAGTTTATTAGTTACTTTTGGATTCTTCAGACCTCTCCCAATCTTTTGTCTTTTCCTGTTTCTTGCCTATTTCCTTCTCCTTCTAGCCGGTTGGTTATTTCGGATTCTTTAGACCTCTCCTGGTCTCTGACTTTTTTCCTTAACCACCGTTGGGGAAGACAGAGCAGTTGGGTGAAAACATGCCTTAAGGGCTGGTGGGGATAATCAATGTGTTTTTCCCTTTCTCTGGCCAGTGACTCTACTGGGTTCCATGTGTCCCATGAGAAAAGAATCCCAGTGGGTACCCAAGGGTCCAGAGTAATTATATCCTCCCATGCCTGGATCACATTGTGGTCTGACAATTCCAGGCCTTGGGAGAGTAATATATATCTCAGCGCCTTAAGAGCTGGGTCATTTTTGCGTGAAGTTGCATTACCCATCTTGGGGTCTCACTTGACTGACTGCTTTGCCTTGGGACCAGTTGCCCCACTGGGTGCCAGTTGCTAGGCCTCCTTAGCTTTATTCCCCAGGGAAAGGTGAGTGTACTATCTGCCCATTCTGCAGCCCACAATGCAGGACAATCACACACAATAGGGAGTCAAGTCAAAGCAGTAACTCAGTTTATTTCTGTGAGCATCAGCTTATATAGGTCAAGTGACATCATGTGAGGTGGGGGTATCTCCAGCCAATGAGAGACAGCCACGCCCACCCTCTGTCTGGAGGGGCATCTAACTAGATTTTGCTTACTCATTCCCCCTTGGTAGCTTTGAGACTGTCCATCAAACTTGAGCCAGTCTTTTCTCTGTCCTACAGGCCTCGAGGTACAGGACCTTAAATAATTTTCGCCCAACAGTCCATGATATACTAGAATAGAAAATAAAATAAATGTTTAAAAATATTTTCACAAGTCATAAAGTAGAAAAAGCATTTTCCCATTCTGGGTTATTAGTAACTTTAGAAAAATTAAAATTAAATTGTTTGCTGTTTTTCTGTTAATAGTAAGAAACTAAATAAGGTTTTTGGTAATAAATTAGAAGAGTTTATTTCCTTTCCAGGAAGAGATAAATGATGCCTCTAATTTTTGTAAGATTTTCACAAACCAGTGATGGAGAAAAAGAAACTCATATTTATTTCCTTCATAGATTTTTTTAATCTTAAGGTGGTTTCAGAGATAGAGGACTGGCTGTCTATCACATAATATGGATCTAATGGGAAACATATTAAGGTTCTGAGCTTCTCAGATCAAAGACAATATTTGAAACCAAATTAATATTATGCCAGATTTTCTGATCATGAGCTCGAGATAGTAACTTTGGGCAGAATGATTGTATCTGTCAGCCACTAAATTAACATTCATAGGTTCTAATACTGTATGGATTTTCCTATGACTAGTATTTTTCTCTCAGGTCTATGACTTATGAGTATTTAACAGTAACAAATCAACATCGACATTTTATTATCATCACATACTTGGTACTTTTTCTGTTTCTGTAAGAGAAATAAATCCGTGTTTTAATATATTGATGAATTTATTGCTTCCTTGTAAAAATTACTAGTAGGCGTCACCATGAATTACAGTAATACTCTTTTTTTCTGGTTTTGAACTTCATTGAATGAGCAGAAGAGACAGCAATTTGAAGATGACATACATCTATGCCCATGTTCATAATGGGACTCTGAATGGCAGCTTCCCCTTTTGCTAGGTGTAGTCACCTTTCTGAAGAAACTATCCTGTCCAGAATAGCCCCAAGTCAGTAGCTCTCATGGTGTCAATACTATTTATTTCATAAGAATTTATTAAATTTATTAAATTGGGAGGTATTTCTTTGCTGTTTTATTGTCTGTATCTGTAGCTCTCCCATTCTCCTTACAAGTTTTAACAGAGGGAGAACCTTATCTTACTCAAGGCAATATACACCACCTAAGGTCATAAACTTCAATATATACTCTATGATCCTTACAAATTTACCATGAATAATGTATCAATATGTCAAAGTTCAGAATAAATATGAACAGTTATGTTCTTGAGGCATTGATTGTCAAATGTTTTCAGCCTGTGAGGTTATTGAATTCTTCATGAACACCATTGAGGCCAGTTAGGGCTACATAAGACCCTGACTCAAAAGAAAAACAAACAAAAAGGCAACTCAATATTGTCAGGATTTCCACATTTCCTACCCGTAGAATTCAATTGGGTCAAATTTTAATAGGTCTTTTGTTCTATACTTCATGGTTGCTTGAATTGCCTTACAGGAATTAAAGCAGAAATAAAACTGCATAAGGGAACAAAGGTGACTAATATAATGAGGAGAGATGACAAAGAGAGGAAAGATGGTATAGGGTAATGGTCTCAATACACAAAATTTATGTCTTATGAATCATGGTTCTGAAGGGTGTCTTTACTTTGTCCATTCTCTCTGAATCTTGTTTTGGTTGTTGGTTTATATAGGATCTCACATAGACCCGGTTGGCAACAAACTCATATTGTAGTCAATGATATATTTGAATTCATGATCCTCTTTTTTTTATCCAATCATGACCATTACTCACTGTGTTTTGAAGTTCAAACCTTTTTTCATTTCTTTTTTCTTTATTTAAGCAACATCAATATCTTTTTACTATACTGGAGGCTAGCAGTCCAGAATCAAAGTTATTGGTATAACTAGTTTTTCATGACTTGTGTCTTCACAAATTTTTATTTCTTTATTGTATATTTTGATCAATGCTCAGATGAAAATACCTTTGTAATAAAGACTAGACATTATGTGTTCTTTATTTCAGTCAGATAAATAAATGAAAGATAAGAGCTCAGAATGAAACAAAAGCCAAGTTTATTAGCAAGTATCACAGACTCTCTAAATGATAAAAGGGGAGCTTCAGAGCTTGTGCCCAATCTCTAAACATGTTTAGGTTTATTTGGGGCTTAAAGGCCTCACCTAAGTACCTGTCCACTTCCTTTCTTTTTTGGTGTACTAGGAGCCCCTGTATTTCCATCCACAAACAAGGAAACAACTTCAATAGCATCCTCTACCTCTGTGCAATACCCTTGACACAGGGATTAGGTTCCTTGACTTGATGCACTAGTACAGAAATAATTGTTGATAAGAGTGGGCTCCCCAACCCGCTCTACATTCGTGATGTGATGAAGACAGATAGAGGAAACACATCTGAAGGGTCATTGCTTATGTTAATGGAAACAGAAACTTATTGCTCAGAAAAAAAAGTCACAAGAAAACAGAGACTTGTGGTTAGGGACAAAGGTAATGAAAACTTCAAAATGGGGCTGACTAAGATCCCCCGCTTCCTTCATCTTAGAGGTTATCTGTCCTACCTGAAAGGATTAACACTTTAAATTTAATTTCAATTTCAACAATATAGCCTTAACTTTTTGCCTTTATAAGTATAATTATAAGTTTAATACAGGGACAACTTTATGTTGTAATATATCTTTGCATAAAGAATAATGTGCTTAAAAAAAGATTATTTAGTTATTTACAAATGTTTACCATTAATATACAATAGGAATAAAGAATCCAATTTATGAAACTAAAAGGATATTTTTGGAAAAGAGATAACATTAAAAAGCTATAAAACAAATAAGATGAAAATATGCCAAATCAAAAGAAAATGAAAGAACACACACACACCACATTCACACATTCACAAAACAAAAACCCCCCAAAAATGGACTCTGAACATCAAGCTGGAGGGGGAGTAGGAGACAGGGGGATTTTACTGGTGTTGAATAGAGGAAAAGAATAAGACCCAAACCTATTGTATATAAACCTTTTTATTTTATTTTTTAAAAAAGAAAACAATCATTTTTAATTTTACATATAAATCCCAGTTCCCACCCCTTTCCCTCCTCCCATTTCCTCCACCTCCTCCCCAACCCCTATTCAGTCCTCAGAGAGGGTAAGGCACATTGCTTTGGGGAAGGCCCAAGGCCCTCCCAATTATATCTAGGCTGAGCAAGGTATCCATCCAAAGAGAATGGGTTCCAAAAATAGCCAGTACAAGCAGTAGTGATAAATCCTGGTTCCACTGCCAGTGGCCCTGCAGTCTGCCCCAGCCATACAACTCTCACCTACTGTCAGAAGGACTAGTTTGGTCCTATGCTGGTAACGTTCCTGTGCAGCTGGAGTTGGTGAGCTCCCATTAGCTCAGGTAGACTGTTTCAGTGGGTGAANCCAAGGCCCTCCCAATTATATCTAGGCTGAGCAAGGTATCCATCCAAAGAGAATGGGTTCCAAAAATAGCCAGTACAAGCAGTAGTGATAAATCCTGGTTCCACTGCCAGTGGCCCTGCAGTCTGCCCCAGCCATACAACTCTCACCTACTGTCAGAAGGACTAGTTTGGTCCTATGCTGGTAACGTTCCTGTGCAGCTGGAGTTGGTGAGCTCCCATTAGCTCAGGTAGACTGTTTCAGTGGGTGAACCCTTCATGGTCTTTATCTCTTTGCTACATTATCACTCCTCCCATTCTTCAACTGGACTTCGGGAGCTCAGCTCAATATTTCACTGTGGGTTTCTGTCTCTGTTTCCATCAGTTGCTAGATGAAGGTTATATGGTGACATTTAAAATATTCATCAATCCGACAACAGGGCAGGACCCATTCGGGCACACTCTCCTCCATTTCTTAGGGTCTTGAGCAAAGAAAATAAACTATTTTCACACAAGTTTATGAAGATGTCAGGTGTGGTATTGCTAGGGTATATTTGTAATCCAAGCACTTGGGAAGCAAAGGCAAGAAGATCAGATAGCCAAGGCCAGTTTTGTCTACCCTGTCTCATAAAATGTGAATGACAAAAGTTTAGTAACCATATAGAAATCTTGATCAGCTTATAAACCAGGTTGAAGAATAATATAAACAGATCTGGTTCTGGTTCTACTACTCTGTGTACGTGTGTGTGTGTGTGTGTGTGTGTGTGTGTGTACTCATGCATGCAAAAAAGAAAAGCTACAGAGACAGAAAGCCAGAAGTAAAGAAACTGAAAGGAGAGAAAGGGAAAGAGAAGGAGGGAAGGAGACTTACTGTTGGTTAATCTCTTAACAATTACAGGTTAGAGATACCGTGGTTTATAATTTTACATTTAATCAGGGGATTCTGCATCTCATAGGCATTGAAAAGTATGATGGAGTTGTTATAATGAAAAGCCAATTTGATTTATGGAAACATACACAGGATAAAGTTTCAGGAGATCTGAACTCCCATTTTTATATAAGTGTTTCATTCCATATATATTCTGTATTTATGTCACATCTATTAACATTCCAATGCAAGTGTGTTAAAAAAGGCACTCACATAATCTTCTTCAATAAAAACTAAAACACCACTGTCCATAGTGAAGCATGAAGTGTGGATCTCAGAATATCCAATAAAGCATTCATTTTCTGATTTTTCATTAAATTTTATTAATGAATGTTAAGTTGGATCAGAATGTATAAACACACAACATGTTAGTAAAATTAACATGACATCATCATTTTTTTAAATCCATTTTCTCTTCAGATAACTTATTCTTAGAGATCTTCTTTTAAATTAATTCAATCTTTTACTTATTCCCCGACTAATCCATTGTCAGAGAGCAACTTAGAGATCTTGCCATGATAACATTGACAACTGACATTTCAATAAACTAACAAGAGACTTGATATGCCCTTAATTTTTTTAAATAAGATGTAGTTATCACATAGTTGCAGTTCATATATATTAACAATGATGATTGAATTCTTAGGAGACACTTTTAGAGTATGGATTCCTGCCTAAGAAACTTCAAATTCCAAAGACCTTAGGTGATGAATCAAAGTTAACATACAGATACTTAAGTAATAGTGATCTATTTTAAGGTAAATCACTAAACCTCAAGCAAAATAGCTTCTTAAATTGATCTACCCTACAATGTTACATGTACAAAGGTGATATAAATCACAACAGTTAGCAGGAGATAACTGTAGTGATGGGGTGAGCAGGCCTGCTTTTCATGCCGCCCAGCTCCCGCATGGCTAGCTTAGCCCCGGAAATAACAACACACAAATTATATTCATTTAAACACTGCCTGACCCATTAGTTCTAGCATCTTCTTGGCTAACTCTTACATCTTAATTAACCCATTTTTAATATTCTGTGTAGCACCACGAAGTGGTGGCTTACCCGGAAGATTCTAACCTATGTCCATCTTGGGCCGGAGCTTCATGGTGTCTGCCTGANTAACAACACACAAATTATATTCATTTAAACACTGCCTGACCCATTAGTTCTAGCATCTTCTTGGCTAACTCTTACATCTTAATTAACCCATTTTTAATATTCTGTGTAGCACCACGAAGTGGTGGCTTACCCGGAAGATTCTAACCTATGTCCATCTTGGGCCGGAGCTTCATGGTGTCTGCCTGACTCTGCTTTCTTTCTCCCAGCATTCTGTTCGGTCTACTCTGCCTATCTAAGTTGCTGTGCTATCAAAAGACCAAGGCAGTTTCTTTATTAACTAATGAAAGTAACACATAGACAGAAGACAATCCTACTTCAGATAACCACACATGGAATATATCTGTCTTTAAGGAGATGTCCATTGCCTCCTTTATGGATACATACATACATCATGCATGCATGCATTAATACATAGATTGACTAACATATAATACAGAAATTAGCAATAGATGCATAGATACCATAAGATTAGACTTACTGAGAACACAGTCATTAGGAACAGGGTCACTATTTTGTATCTACTAAGTAATCTTAACTTTCATCCACATGAATTCTTATGTACTCAAATAATGTAAACCCCAAAATTATTCTCTTCCAACTTTTAGTTTCACTAGCTGAATCTAGCTTTCTTTAATAAGAAATCTTGTACCTGCTAAAAGAAAACAAGTGTGGACTCCAATGGGGTTCATAAAAGGATATGAATATGAAAAGTAAAGAAAGGATATGCTTGCTATATGTCTACATCTTCCAAGAGGGGAGCTCTCTGGAAGAGAGAGATCTCTAAAGTCCCCCCTTGCAAAGGAAAGTTTAAAGCCATAGAGCTAGGCCCCTCAGGGGAGAGTTCTGGCAGTTTCCTGAAAACTACCTGTAGAAGGATATTTAGACATCTTTTCAGGAAACCATTTCTTTACAGATGGCGAGTTACCTTATGAGCCAATAACAATGGTATGCTCTCCACCTTCCAGTTTATTCTCTATGAATAGGGGAAGTAATTTACTTTTAAACAGTGTTTCTAAGTCCTTTTCCCTTGAGAAAGTCATTTCTTCTCATATTCCTGGGTCAGCTGGTTTCCTATGATCAGATATCATGAGGGCTTTCTATTATGCCTCTTGTACTGGCAAAAGATTTTGAATAAATTATCCCAAGATTGAGTGTACCCCAGTGAAACATAATGTGTCAAACTTTCTTTTTGCTGTGACAACCATATTTTTATTTTGTACCCAGTTTCTACTGAACAAAGACCCAGATATTCAAATGTCAATTAGAAAACTCCTTCTGAAAATATGACAGGTAACTCAACAAAAACATTCAAAGGTAAAATAATGGTTTCCTGCCTGGCCCTACAAATAGCTCATATTGCATTCTCCCTTACCCCAGCTAGCCACAAACATGCTACATTTAAGCTAAACATCAAAAAGCCAGTTTTCATTTCTCTCTATCCCTTCTACCCCATAGCCATTTTGCTATCATTTCCATTTCGTGATGTCTTCTGATGCTTTTCCAGCTCAAGCCTCACCAATGTCACCGAGATTGTTGAAGTATGTTGCCACTTATTGGGTCTCTTTTATTGTAGCTTTGTTTCTTTGACTAACACTACAATTCAATGCTTAAGAAAACCCAAAATACAAAGATTTGTATTTTTTGTATTTGTATCATGGTTTCATTAAAACTATCTTTTCCCCATACTTCATTTTTTTATTCATTTTACATACCAACCACAGTTCCCCCTCCCTACTTATACTTTCTCTATAAGCATGAAAGGAATCCTCTAGTGATTATCAAAAATATATCTACAAAACCACAGACAACCAGGTTCCTGCTAACTGACAGCACAGTCTTTTCTACTCTTTTAAATAATGTCAAATTAATATACTCTACTCTCACGATCTTTGCTTTCATTACTCACTCTGACTAGAAAACTTTCGCTCCTGATATTAAGGTTTAATTTGTTTAAATGTCTCAGCTCAAATATCACAGTACAACGAAGCCACATCTACAACTTTATTATGGGAAGCTCAGCAACATACTCTGGGTATCTACTGTCTATACCATAACTTGCTTTCTAGTCTCTGGAGCATCTTTCATGAACTGTATATGTCTCATTTACTTTCTTTGCTATTGTATCTCTACTCAGAATATCATACGGAGTATACAAAGGCAAGGATCTTGCCTTTCCTACTCTTAACTTTTGCCTTGAAAGTGATAAGAGTCATTATTGGCTGAATAGAGAAAGAAGGACAAGATTTTTCTTTCAGGAAACTGAGCCAGGCAGTGGTGGCTCATGCCCTTAAACCCAGCACTCGGGAGCCAGAGGCAGGCAGATCTCTGTGAGTTCAAGGCCAACTGGTCTACAAGAGCTAGTTCCAGGACAGACTCCAGAGCAACACAGAGATACCCTGTCTCAAAAAAAAAAGAAAAGAAAAAAGAAAAAATTTGAGAAGGGAAATGGTCACTTCAATGTGATAGAAACCCTCACTATTACAATGACTAACAGCCCTGAATATTCCAGACAGTGAACTGCCCCACTTAAATCTAACTTAGAATAATTAATTACCTAAAAGGCCTCTAAATTACTACTGGGTTTAACATTAACATCCCCCATTCCCTTAGTCCCCTTACACTTTTTCTTGGTAAATAGACCTGGAAGTAGTATGACCACATTTTATTTGACCTCAACTCCAAAGAGAATTGAAATTGAGTTATTCAATATCAGAGCCCTACAACAAATGTCATCAAAAGTGTGGCTCCTGAAATAGAAGGATCAACACAAAGTGGAAAATTTTTAGAGATGAATTCTATGAGGTTTTCAATGACTTGTTTGAATAGAAGCTTTAAATCAGTAGGAACAAGCCCTTTTCAACAATATAAGATATAATGCACCGGAATAACAGGGTCTAACCTTGGCTGTGCCTTACAATTACTACCAGCCATATTTTTATATGCTTGGGTCCCTGTTCTACATGATTTAGTTTAGATGATCTGCCGTTGGGTAGATTTCTGATTTATTTAAATCTGATGAATTTGTGAAGTTTAGGACCACAGTTCTAGGGTGCTTATAAGCATTGCAGCATATCCAGGTACTTCTTCAAAATACTTCTGGAAAGGGATATAATTTGGAATTCAAACATCGTTTGCCTCACAATTTTGCAGAGGGTTGAATGAAAATGATTTGGCCTAAAATACAGCATATGGTTGTAAACATTAGTGTTGTATAGCCTCATCCAAATCATCAATTCACAGAAAAGCACGTTAAAGCAGTGTAATGTTTAAAACGAAGTTCTGTAGTAAGCATCTGCTATAATAGATTGACTTATTTCAGAAGGGAATTTTCATTTCAGGGAAGCTTATCATGATATCAAATATGTTTTGAGTTAATGAAAACGCAGGAAGCACCAAGTTAATAGGGCAATTTTAAATCATAAAACTTAATTTAATTGCACTATGAATGACAGTGTAATGTTCCTTACAAAAGGAAGTTTTGCAACCTTATTGAGCAAATGGAAAATTACTAGGATGCTGCATGATATCTCCTTTGAAGAACTTGACTAGGAGAGGCAGCCTTCCTTAGAATATGGTTATTTACTTCTTAATTAAAAACAGAATGATTAAAAAGAGATTTCACTTTAAAAAGCCATGGAACAGCTTGTTTGATAAAACTGTTATAAGCTTCCAGACTCTCATTTAGATGTTAGTATTGATTTCTTTTATTTGTCATCAGAGATACTTCAATAAGGGTTTTTGAGGTTCTTCTTATATATTTGGTTTGTAATAGCTGTTATAAGATAAAGTTTAAATGTCAGGAGAAATTATGCTTATTTTTATCATAGAATCTTACTTTGTGCAATTTTAACATTATCCCTTTCTGGTAGAGAAAAGTCTATATTTTAGCTGCTTAATTTCAAATTAAACTAATTGTGTGAAGGATTTAAAGTAAATATTAATCAAATTAGTCTATATCTGTCAGTATATATATATATATATTACAATATATATTATAAAAGATAAAAATAGTTTGATCTTATGCTGGTTCCTTCCCTGTCTGGCTGGAGTTGGTGAGCTCCCATTAGCTCAGGGTTTCCCCATCATGGTCTCGACTCCTTCCACTCCTCGCACTCTTCAACTGGACTTCGGGAGCTCAGCCCAGTGCTCTGCTATGGGTCTCTGCCTCTATTTCTATCAATTACTGAATGAAGCTTCTATGGTGATATTTAAGATAATCATCAGTCTGACTACAGGGCAAGGAAAGTACAGGTCCCCTCTCCTCTATTGCTTAGGGTCTTAGTTGGGGTCATCCTTATGGATTCCTGGGAATTTCTCTNTATGCTGGTTCCTTCCCTGTCTGGCTGGAGTTGGTGAGCTCCCATTAGCTCAGGGTTTCCCCATCATGGTCTCGACTCCTTCCACTCCTCGCACTCTTCAACTGGACTTCGGGAGCTCAGCCCAGTGCTCTGCTATGGGTCTCTGCCTCTATTTCTATCAATTACTGAATGAAGCTTCTATGGTGATATTTAAGATAATCATCAGTCTGACTACAGGGCAAGGAAAGTACAGGTCCCCTCTCCTCTATTGCTTAGGGTCTTAGTTGGGGTCATCCTTATGGATTCCTGGGAATTTCTCTAGAGCCAGGATTTTTGTAAAACCCATAATGGCCCAGTTGATCAAAATATCTCTTTCCTTGCTCTCATCTCTGTCCTTCCTCCATCTCTACTATCAAATTCCCTCAAGTTCTCCTCCATCATTTCCTTCTCCCCTCCCCTTCTCTACTGCCCTCCTTTCTCTCCCTACCACCTCTGAATGTGGCTAACAGTTGTATGATTGGGGCAGACTGCAGGGTCACTGGCAGTGGCACCAGGATTTATCTCTAATGCTTGTACTGTCTTTTTGGGAACCCATTCTCTTTGGATGGATACCTTGCTCATCCTACACATAGCAAGGAGGGCCTTGGACCTTCCCCAAAGCAATGTGCTTTAAGATCTCTAAGGAGTGGATAAAATACGGGGGTGGGGGGTAGGTGGAGGGAATGGGAAGAGGGGAGGGAGTGGTAACTGAGATTGGTATGTAAAATGAAAAAGATGCTTTTTTCTTTTGAAAAAATATATAAAAGGACAAAAAATAGTTCTTTCATTATAATTGCCTTGAATTGAACTAAAGTGTTTCTTTTGAACCATTTTTAATCAATGGCTCTTTAATAACATCCTCTGTAAATTATATTTCTAAATTGGTATTGGCTACCCCCAAGATGTAAGTACCATTATCAAAGTTTTCAGGACATCTTGCCCTGGTGATCATTGTGTGGTTTGTAAGCATTACAGTTGGGTAGGACTATCGATGGCTACTCCCTTCGTTACTTGGATAGCACTTTCTAGTATAATACGAGTTATTCCTCAGGAAGGCATTTTCCAGGTTGGTTCCAACCTGTTTCCAAGGTTCATGGTTCCTAGAAGAGGAACTTACCTTCAAATTCTGGAAGACAGTTAAGTAGCATTTCCTAATCCATAAAATCAACTTTTACTTTGCGTAGTAAGAACATTTCTAGAGTTCCTTGACTAATTAGAATGCCTAGGTCATGAGTAGCAAAACTAGCCAGGCCATTTCTACATAGGAAATATTAGAAATACACTACATACAAGAATCACAATTTTATTAGTAATTAAACTTTAAAAGTTTAAAAATAGACTAAATATAATAGTTTAATGTGAATTTGAAGTAAATAAAACTAAATAATATTCTACATTTTATTTCTTCAGTAAGACTAGGCATATTTTTAAAGTTACATGCTATACCATTTTCTATCCACGACAGTGTGGGCACAGTGTCTATCATCACAGAATGCTCTATTTGGCAGTCAGTGCTGCTTGTCTATCATATAAAAAATTAACTATTACATCATTTTCCTCATTCCCTTTTCACTTTCCTGTGCTTAGTTGTTTTATTACTCTTTGCTGTTTTAGAGGGTCTGCCACCCTTCTCCCAAACAAATAAACATGGAGACTTACTAATACTTATAAATGCCCAGCCTTAGATTGGCTTGTTTCTAGCTAGCTTCTCTTAACTTAAATTATCCCGTCTGTCCTTTCTCTATTTGTGTGTATCTTTTCTTTCCTTCTTATTCCGTGTCTGCCTGTGTGGCTGGCCCCTTGTATCCTCCTCTTCTCCTTTTCTTATTTCTTGATTTCTCTTGCTTTCTCATTCCTCTTTTTCTCTTTCTATTTATTCCCTTTGCCTGCCAGCCCCTCTGATCCTTTCTCCTGTCTCATTATTGGCCGTTCAGCTCTTCATTAGACCATCAGGTGTTTTAGACAGGTAAAGTAACACAGCTTCATAGAGTTAAACAAATGCAGCATAAAAGAATGCAACACTTCTTTGCACCATTAGAACAAATGTTCCACAGCATAAACAAACAAAACCCATCTTAAACTAATATTCCACCACACTCCCCAATCCCTTTCTTGTACCTCCTTGCTCCCTTTTTACATATGGCCTCTTTTCCTTTAACTGTTTTATTGCCTAAATACATAAATGCAATTTGTTCAGTCCATTCAATGTTATTTGTATGTATACAATTTCAGTTCTAACCCTTAAAATCATTTAAACCATTGGGGTATTAATTCCTGAGGATGACTATTTCACTCCCTCAGTATTCGTTAGTTTTCAATAACTAAAATATCATTTAAATAAGTACACAATCCACATTTCTTGTCAGAGTTCATAAATGAGAAATATTGTTTATCTCAGTGCCATAACTATTTCATTGTAAGGATTGCAAAGTCCATATCCCCTATTCTATCCAATGTATATGTATTCGACCTGCAATCAATTTTTGTAAAATCACTAAAGCAATTTGGAATAAGAAATGTATCATGAATATTTGTCTTTAATTTGAATGGTGGTTTGTGACCTACGCATATTTGTACTTACACACACACACAAAGCGTGATGAAAATCCCTCCTGCCAAATCACCAATGTATTATTATTTCCAATTACTTGAAAAATGTAAATTTTGTAAGATATTCAGATCTTTCATTTAAAATCAATTCCATAAATATTATGGCATTTGTAAATCAAAAAAACCCCAAACTATTCCATCAGTGAATATTACTTTAAAACTTAAAGATGCATACACAGATTCATCCTATGAGTCAAGTAAAGCAAAGATTTTCTAAACTTTTTCTGAGTCTTTAACCCCAAATCCTGTTATCTGGAAAAGAAAGTGGGATAAAAACCATTGACATGACTTTGGTGTGGAAACCTTTCCTTAGTACTTTGCATGTTCGCTTGAGACAGATGTTTGGAGGACGTTTTCCAGGCAGAACTAGCTCAAGTGTAAAGCTCTGCCTGGACACCTGTTAAGCCCTTCTGTGCCATCTGCTTACGGGAACATATACACGACCTTAAAATAGCTGCTGCTTTGAGAGGTTACTTTCCTAGAACTGAGAGTTCGCCTGCTACAATCCATAAGATGTACAAAGTGACTTGTGTCAGAAGGGCACTGTTGTCTTCAAGTATGATCTTCCTTTTATTTGATGAGCTGCTTCCTGGAATTTGGAAATGACAATGTGTCAGTGTGAGGTTACTTCAAATAATCTTCCTTAAGTTTTATCAGCTTTGCGGAATGCTACAAAAGGCCTCTATTCCGTTCAGGAAATGTTTGAATGATTGAAAATTTTATGTTGACCAGAAAGAGTAGAATCCTTTGCTAAGGTTAGTCAAAGACAGTCCAGTAATGATTTGGGGCAGTAATGGTATTTTTAAATGAAAGAGTTACATGCTGGTTTGTTTTATTTTATACTCAGATTCATAGAATTTTAAGGCAAGATGTATATATTTTAATTACTCCTGGGAATAAAAGGGAATGTTAGGAAATTTCTCAAAATAGCAGGAAATTAAATTGAAACATTGAAAGAATTAGGTTAATGACTTTAATGTATCTTATACTGAACTTTCATATAATCACTAATAATAACTTATAACTTAAGAATAAATAAATATGAAAAATGTGATTGTTAATATTTGTATATATATAACATTTTTAAGTTTAATGTGGTTGAGATGACTGACTCAGTTTTGGTCCCATTTATTTGAACAATTTACTCAATGCATGCATCATTTAAAAAAATAGGCATGCAATAAGCTGTTCTTTAGTGGATTAATCAGATAAAAACTGTACTTGATCAGAAAAAGTTGGGCTGTCCTTCATAGCTAAATTATAAAGCTATTTGGGAAATGCAAAAAGATATAGTTTATAGTTTGTCATTATATACCTGGCATATTTGGACTCTGTGAGTATTGATGCTAAAAATGTCAAACACCACTTTCCAGCACACATGTTAACTTAGCAAGTTGGCAAATACCTCAGTTCATGTTTTTACTTCTGCCCAGAGGGTACTTGGTGAAGACCCCATCACAATTGCTTATGTTTTATGGAAGTCAGCACTCAATCACAATGACACACTCAATCACAATGACATTAGACCGTTAGTCTTTATTAACATATTTTTATTCATTCTTTGAGAATTTCACATCATACACCCCAATATCAAACTCATTTCTCAGTCCTTCCATGTCCACCATCCACCCTTATAGTTTTCTCCCAGAAAGAAAATTAAAAATAAAAGACAAGACAAAACAAACACACCCAAAAAACACTTCACTCTTCTATCATTCTGGCCTCTCTATCACCTTCATTTTTCTTAGTGACCTTGGGAGATGTGGTGTGTCTTGCATTATACCCTTTTGC
This sequence comes from Ellobius talpinus, assembly GCA_001685095.1. Classification (NCBI taxonomy): domain Eukaryota; kingdom Metazoa; phylum Chordata; class Mammalia; order Rodentia; family Cricetidae; genus Ellobius; species Ellobius talpinus. Next base: position 18,111 of record LOJH01072231.1, read on the forward strand.
CCAAACAGTTGTACTTGTAAATGTTCATGGCAATGAGTCATTTGTCAAGTTCAAAGCCTCTGGCTTCTGGTATACCATCAATACTGAACCCTCACTGAAACTTCTCTGGGATATCCTACTGTTGTCCTGCGTCCTGGAGATCCTGCTGCCGTGGTTCCTCAGGGCCAGTCCTTTCATGTGCTCCAGCAGGTCATAGATACCTTAGATGGTGGGGAGCGCCAACTCAGAACACTGAATCTAGGCCTGGGTGGGAGCTGAGTGGCTCAGTCCTAGTGCCCACCAGGACTTCTCCCCTCAGGTAAGAGTCTGGGCCAGCCCTCCTGTGCCCACACTGTCGGGTCAGCTCTCTGAACCCACGCAATCAGGCCATTTCTCCTGCATGCATGCTGAGGTTTGGAGCTAGCTATCCCATGCCATGTCACTGGGACCAGTTGGAGGCAGGCAGCTCTCTGGTGCTCAGACCACCCGGAACAACTCTCCCATGGACCCCATGGTAACACAGGCCATGGACATCAACACAGATCCCAGCTGCAGTAGGACCATGGACCCAGACATGGCCCTCAGCCACAGCTAGAGCCTGGGTATCACCATGGCCTTTGGTGGCAGTTCAGGCCACTCGGTTCAGTATGGCCCTCAGTGACAGCATTGCCCACAGACATCAATTATGGCCTCTGGTGCTGGCCCAGTCCCCAAGTATCTTCATGACTTTGGGTGAAACACGGGACACAGACATCAAGAGAGACTCTGTCTGTGGCAGGGCCACATACTCATGCCCTTGCCAAAGCTTGGGTCCAGATATCAGATGGCCCTAGGTGGCAGTATAAGCCACCCATATCAGCCTGTTCCTCACTGCCATCAAGTCTTTTGTTCTGCTTCTCTCTACAGTGCACAAACCACTCCACTTATCTTCTCTCTCATTTCTCATTTCTCATTTCATTACACCTGTTCATCGTAGTGGTGCCTGCCTCTATTAGTCTATATTTTTAATAAATGCACCGATGAATAAAAAGACTGTTACAATGAAACTGAAAGTTAACAAAAGCAATCTTGGTGAGGTCTATGTGGGAGTTTTGGAGTGAATGGAAAGAACATAAAATCCAGAGGCAATGCTTGACCACAAGGACACATTACCTTCTAAACAAAGCAGGCTAGCTACATGTATAAACTCACAATGATTATGACAGCATATACAAAAGCCCAAGCCAAATCAAATCCCAGCTTGGAGAGTGGGCATACAATTCTAGCCCTAGCCATGGAACTACTGGCAATTAGCTGCTAGGAAAAAGAGAATTTTTTCTCTAACGGTGTAGCCCTGTTAAGATGATGAGGATAAAGTGGAAGATTACACATTCAATAATATTTAGACAGCATAAATTGATCTTAAGGGATTAAACACAGATACACACATAAACACACACACCTCACACACAAAACATGGCATGCCAAATTGAGTAAGTAGGGAAGGTGCCGTGGATCTGGGAAGAATTTTTCAAATATTGTTTTTAAAACAAAAAGGCTATAGATTAAAATTTTATATCTATATTTGAAGGAAAACATCATTAGAACGTTATCCACAAATTAGAAATTAATGAGTAATTGGATAAACTCCATGATATAATTTAATTTATAATATAAGGACTCATCTTTATATTACTTTTTAAATAATAAAACAATAAAATAATAAGGATAAATAAATTGAAAATAAACATGGAAACATATTCAATATTAAAAACAATTTCTAATCAAGCAACTTATATTGAAAATAAAGCACAATTATTTTTCCTGATAGTTTCCTCAAAGTTATTAGGTAAAAGGTACCTTGAAACACTACTCATCAGAATAAACTATACCAGCTAAGATTTTGGTCTAACAGTTCAAAATTTTGCAATATTGTCTTAAGAAAATAAGTAGATTTCTACCAAAATGTATGTAACAAGGTAGCTTTCATGCTAATTATTATGGTAGTAAACTTTTTGAGGTATCAAAATCACAAAAAATAAAATAACTATCTGTAATTATTAAATTGGAAAATAGAAAACCTTAAACTAAACAGTATGGTGACTTACCTTATTTTAGAAAGTAAATTAACCTTACTTTTGTACTATATTTCTTTTAAAAAAATAAAATTCATGTATCATAAAAACAACATTGAATAAAGTAAAATATCTAATGGAATTAGTTCTTACAACTCTGTAAAGTTACAATACATTTCTTGTGTGTTACTAATTTTCATTAGTGGTTGGGAAGCATTTATATTTCAAAATTGTTTGGTACATAAGTTCAGATGTGTTGACTGTATTTCTCAAATCACACTTTGTGCTGCTGATTTGCCTACTTTTTAAACCTAGCTTATTATCAGGTTGTAAACAGAGTGCTGAAAACCTTCAAGTACGGTACTGATTTGTATGTCTATTCACATTGTGTCAAAATTTAGTTATGTATTTTCACACATATGTTAAGTGAATAATTACACTGACTGAATACTATTTACACACTCACACACACACAAATGATGCATTATTTAGATAAAGTGAAACATCGTTCTATAGAGGACCTCTCTCCCTAATACTTTTTCTTTAGGCCTGTTTTTACTAATATCAGTAAGCTTTATGTTGTTTGTGTTTACTGTATCTAAATACTTCACACATTATATTGTAAACTTTTCATTCAGATATTTTTCTTTGCAAAGTATGCAGCTGGATTTGAGTTTTACTTTACTCCTGTATGACAATCTTTTATTTAAAAGTTCCAGTTCATTTTATTTTTAATTACTTATTTAAATTTAATTGTTCCTATTATATTTTCTCTGTTTACATTTTTTCCTGTGATATTGATTCCAATTTCTTGTTTTTCACACTGGCTGAGCATGGAATGTCTGTGTTCAACATCTACACTTTTCATGACAATTTGTAAATATCATGTACATTCTTAATTTATGAAAGCCATTGTATACCTTTCTTCATTTTACAAAAAATTATACCTATAATACAGGTATTTCACTTTTCAAAATCTGGACTATGTAAATAATCAGTTGAGAAAGTGATTATAAATTGTTGTCCCACAATGTATGTGAAAGACTGATTCTATGAACTTTTTGCAGATACTAAAATCCATGATCCTCAAATCCTTCATATAATAAACTAGCATGATGTCTGAATATAGGCCCCACATCTGCTCCATATATTTTGCTGCATTATGTATAACACCTAAAACATTGTAAATGCTGTGTAAATAGTTGCTATACACAATTGTTTTGGGAATCATGGTAGGAAAAATAACCTGCACTGGTTCAGGAGCAGATGGAATTATTTTCCTAACTATTTTTAACATGTGATAGATTGTGACTCCTTGAATGTAAAATGTTCAGTAATGGCAGGACAACTGAACATGATTTCAAATTACAGTGGATATTAGCAGAGAATTTAACTATTGATATTCATGTGTGTGATTATAATACAGTAAAAATCATCTGGTAAGGATCTTCTGATTTTAAGTAAAATGAAAATAGCACAATATTTTAATGGTTTATAATATGTTAATCATTTCATAAAGAGTCAAGGGCAGTCAAACAAGATTAAACCACAATATTAATGACGATTGCTTCAGGAGAATAAGGTTATTTTTTTCTTTTCTTCATATTCTAAATTCTCTGTCATGAATATGCATTACTTTGCTCACCAATGTGTTTTTGAAAGTGACTAAAAGAAACTCTAAATAATTTTCTTTTTATCATTCAATGAAATAGATTTTTAAAGAATTCTCTGATAGATAATTTTGAGCACATGGAGAAAATTGTTCAGAACAGCCAACCAAGCAACTTAGGGTGAAAGTGACAAGGTTATAGTCCAACTTTGATGTGTTCATCATTAATGTCTCATTGCTGCTCCATCAGTCTGAATGGATTGAGATGGATTCATAATAGATGAGTAAATAAAAAAGTTATTTTCTCTCTAAATTAGTATAATGACACAGTTCCATGATGAATTTTCTAAATCACTTCAGGTTATACCATCCTTTCCACGAGTTCAATTATTTTTGTCATAAAAAGGTTTCTTACTATAGACAACCTTTATCCACTTGTCATAGTCTAATTTAACTACAAAGCTGTCAACATCCCATCTGGTGATAAATTGCCTTTCAACTTACTTGAAATTTTTGAAAATAAGAACTATAATGCACATAGATGTAACCTGACCAATCATATGGAGAATAAAAAACCAAAATAAAATACATATAGTTTTAACCTTGAGTCCTGACAGGCATTTAGATAAAGGATGTGCTATCTTGTGTATTTAAATTTTCTTGGCTCCCTGAGCTCTGTGTGGCATGATTAGACTTTTTTAACACTTATCATCTATCTCATGCTAAATGTGTAAAAAACATATGCTTTCTTTTATTAGTTCTTCTATAATGTTTTACTCAGAGCTGCATAATCTAATGAAGTTTCAATCATAACAGAGATTTACATTAACATTTTCTTCTTATCAATTTGATGCCTTTATGTTGATGATAAAAAAGAGTGGGGAAATTCAAACTAAAGTGTACCTTTTAGTCTAAACTTCTCTAGAAAAGGTCCCTAGACTTTATCACAACTGTGAACTGTCTTAAATTTTTGAGTAAGTTCTTTAAAATGTATTTTTGTTTTACCACATCATCAACTAACCAGACACCAAGATTTTTTGCAAATTATAATAAGTAGCTTGTAAAAGCAGAGAAAGAAGTTCTAGGACTACATTGTTTATGTCATTTACTTGAGAGACAGAATGGATAAGTTGAAATTTCTAGTTTTTTAGAAGCCCATTTGCCTTTGGGTTATCAATAATACATTTTCTTATACTGAGTTTGTTTGTCCATCTTGTTTTTGCTCTGCTTTGTTTTTAATGGAATTTTCCAGGTGTCTCATGCCTTTAATCCTGGTACTCTTGAGGCAGAGGCAGGCAGATCTCTGTGAGTTCAAGTTCTTTGAGTTCAAGAACAGCCTGGTCTACATAATGAGTTCCAGTTCAGCCTGGACTATATAAGTAAAACCTGTCTCATCACACACACACACACACACACACACACACACACACCCAACAGTATTTAATACGTACCAATCCCCTCCCACAAGAACACATCTATTTATCCATTATAATTTATGTTGTTTCCGATGCTGAATTAGTGTCTTAGGAAACAATATAATAGCTTTATAAGGAAAGCATATATATATATATATATATATATAT
>LOJH01072304.1:0-11943 GCA_001685095.1 Ellobius talpinus
AAATATCCAATTTTATTCCATACAATGTGTCTGCCCACGTGTCTCCCACCCAGGTGCCCACTGCTCGCCGCTGGGACTCTGCACCTTCCGGGACTCACTGCCGCCTGCTCACCAGCCTGCCCTGCCGCAAGCTGAACCAGCCCGCTCCGCCAGGGATTCTTTAAACATTTTTTAAAGCTACCTCATTTCATTAATAAATATCTTAATTCATTTAGCATTCACATATGCAAACAAAGAGTCGTTGGTCTTTGCTTCTAAAACCTTTGGAATACGCAAAGGCAAACCATAATTGATTGAAACTAATTTAGAGAAAATCCAGTTGATACGTTAAAGGTGGAACACTACATTTACTGGATGGCTTTTTGGGTAAGCAAGTTGTCTGTATACTTGGATCACGAGGGTTTAGCTAAGGTATAATGATACTATTATTGTCATGTAAATAGATCTGATTTGCTTCTCTGCTTAAGTTCATTCTATCCATCTCCGCATACATCTCCTTACATTCAAATTGACTTATCAATCATCTATATTTCTACTTTATTAATTCTATTTTGAATCACCATTAGCATTTTACTGTATTCTTTATTTGAAAGTTAAATGAAAATTTTAGTATTTAGCAGTTTATATTTCTAAGAAATACAGAGACTCCCTCTTTAAAGACATACCTTTCAAATCTGACCTATGTATTGATACCTTCCCCCTTTGCCTGAACCACTGTTTTAGTTCTAGAACTTTGATTTTTCCCTAAACTCTGGGCGAATTAGGAAGCTCTGTGGTGACTCTTGGTCCACAAGCAGGAATCAAGTGGGTGGAACCTGGCTTGTTTTTCACCATCTTGAGATTGGAAGCACTTTACCACTGCAAGAGCAGGCTTCCAACATCAAGCAGCTTCTTAAAAGAAACAGGATTTAATGGAATGTTGTTCCAGTTAAAGAAGAACAGATGTTAATGGTAACATTTTAACTCTTTTATTAAAAATATATTTTCCCTAAAGTTACAAGTACTGTGAGGAGCTAGAAAAGAGAGGGACAGAAATCTTAGTCAGATGAAAATTAAACATAAAATGTGCCCACAGATAACAAATTTTTAAAACTGCTTTTGGAGCTCTTATTTTCCACACATTTTATTCCAGAATCAACATGGCTATAATCAGACTTAGTTAATTTTATTCCATGATATATAGGAAGTGAGTTAAGTGGTAGAGTTGAAAGGGTCACCAAAACAGACAAGATCTATGCCCTTAGGCCCCATTAACTATATTTGCTTGTTGAAATTGCAGCAGGCCTTTGTTCTGCTTATGAAATGGTAATAGATTTGCTGATCAAATTAATTACAAAGCAAGCAACACCCGCAGACGTAGGCCACATCTTCGCCTGCAGATTGATGCTGCAAGACCTCTGGAAACATCTCAGGGAATATGAGATGGGTGACTTCCAGGGCACTTTTTAAGAAATCTTCAGTGTAGATTAAAAAAAAAAATCCCTTTAAACAGTGATTAAAACCCTTAAACTCAATGTCAGACTGGGGACCAGATGTTCCTGGAAGAATGCGCAGCATAACTTGAATATGCTCTAGTTCACGTGCACATCCACGAGCAGCAGATGCAAATGCATCCTATATACATGACATTCAACTCTTCCCTTACCAAGGCAACATTTAATTTGTCGTGATAATCACCCAAGATGAGGAATAGTTGTTTGCTCTTCAACCCCACATCTGTCAAATGGTATTTTCTTAGTCAGATACCCTGAACTTCAGAGACTTAGCCCACTTTGTTTAATTAAAGCATCTTACATACAGATTGATAGATGCTGTCGTAGTGCTTGGATTGACAGAAAGAAATTAGCACAGCTAAATCCAGAATTTCAGGGCAGAGCAATTATCATCTTGCCACCATCACTGAGCTACCTGGAGTGAAACGCAATACACCAAAATGGGCTGCTGTCCACAGGAGTGTGTTCTTGCTTAGAACAAAAAAAAGGTGGGGGAAGGATGTTAAACTTTGTCCATTCAATTCTATTTTGCAATATTACTAAGACGTCCTATTATTGATGGCAAACACCATATCCACGAGCAAGCTTTAATCAAACTTCACCAAATCCTCTAATCAGCGGTTGATCCTTATTTACTTCTGTGTCTGTTCTTGCCTTGTCCAATTGCAACAAAAATTTATCACATTGGTTTATCCTGTCCTACCCTCAATAACTGATCACCATCTCAACCCTGCTGTCTCCTCAGTAGTATCAATTGATCTTAGTTTCCTCAGTAACAGTTCTAAATTGGTTTAGCCAGGCTATTTAATAACTTCTTATGTTTAAATGCATTTGTCTTCCAGTTGTCATTCTATTACTTGGCTGTTGGGTCCCGTAGTTCCTTGTATTTGAAATTGAGCTTAATTTCTCTGCCCAGTTGCAAAATCCTTTGTAATGATTTTTACAGATATCTTGGTAGTCTTCATAATTTTCAGCTCTGTTCTTATATATTTAGTGTGTGTGTGTGTGTGTGTGTGTGTGCATGTGATGACATATTTATGGAAGCCCTAANTGAGGTCACTCTGCCATATAAATATTCCCTGCTCCTTAAGGGAATAAATAATTTTTCTTAACATTGGCTGAGCAGAAATTTCCCAAGACAGATCACATTTTTGTGCCATCAAAATAACCAGCACCATGTAGAGATTCATTGATCTAGAAATTAATTATCCTTAAACAGGGCTAATGAAATAAACATGGACATGATTACTCTTATTCAGTGATTAGAACCTTACTTACTGAGTTAAACATGAAAATTGAATTTATGCAAATGAGAAGGGTTTCACCGCTACTTATTGTCTTTTTCCTTTCAGAAGCAGCATGGTAGCCCACTAGTATGAGATGGGGAAAATGAAAAAGAAAAAAACAATAAAAAAGAAAAGAAAACCCATGATCTGACTGAGGCATCATTAAAGGAAGCAACCCCACCTCTTCTGTAGAAAATGATGAGGGATTAAAACGCCTGAGACACTGTGAAGTCTAGGTTTGTATAAAACTACTTTTGATAAATTTTTGGACAGGAGAAGAATTGCAGACTCTGGGAACTAATGGGTCTAGGAGGCAGATGAATGACAGCATATTATTTGCAGGATAAAGGCACTAAAGTAACAACGTTTTACTCTGAAAAAAAAAAACAAATACCTGTGCAGCTGGACTTCTAGTGTAACTGAGTGGCAGAACTCTTAGCATGTTAGGTCCTAGGTTCAACTCCCCCGCATAGGGAAAAAAAGATGAAGAAATTGGCAGACCTCTGTACTTATAGATGAGCCCATGTAGGAATAATATGTTCATAGGCCAGAAGTACATTGGATATTTCATAAAAATTATTTATGCAGAGTTCTGGAATCAACCTCCAGATTGGATCCATACAGGTGAATCGAATGGGAGGAAGGAAGTCCCTTACACTGGTGTGCCTCATTTTCCCCATTTGCAAAGGAGTGTTAATGAAATGACCTACATCTCACAGAGCTGAAGGGGCCAAGGTAGAGGAAAGTTTCTGTCCTGCCTGGTTCCACAGCCATTCAGTTACAAAGAAACACACAGAGGCTTACATTAATTATAAACTGGTTGACCTATTCCTCAGGCTATTTACTAACTAGCTCTTGCAACTCAAAATAACCCATAATTCTTATCTATGTTTAGTCATGTAGTCTGGCACCTTTTCTCAGTAAGACATTCTCATGCTGCTTTCTCTGCTTCTGTCTTGTGACTGATTTTCTGCCTTTCCTCTTCCCAGAATTCTCTTAGTCTGGTTGCTCCACCTGTGCTTCCTCCTGGTTACTGTCCAATCAGCATTTTATTAAAACAGCATGAGTGACAACTCTTTACAGTGTACAAGAGCATTCTCCCAGAACAGTGCATAACATAAACTAACTCTTGCCGAACAACTGTGCAGTGTCTGGAAAATAATAACACATATTGCCTGTTGTTACCTTGCAAATCTATTTGCTGCTAACTGAGTCTGAAATTTCTGGCAATACCTTTGATATCTAATGTGCCTGGCTCATTCTTTGTTTTCTAAACAAGCATGTTTAGAACAAATGGAAGGAATGATAGTATTAGATAAGTTTTCTAGCTGTTTCAACCAAGATTAATCTGTATTCCAAAATCAAAATGTTAATATGTACATTTGATTTTTTTATTGCATCTTCTCAAGTGGAAGAGGGGAATGGTAATTTTCAGGTTCCTATTTTAGTTAAAAAAACAAGGTGAGAGGGCATTCTAATTTTTATGCTTTGCTATAAACACATTGAAATTCCATTTTACAGAAGAAATACATTCACATAGAAAGGAGTTGGATATATATAAGTCTTCGCTTGATTTTCAACACACCTGTCATTTTGTTTATAAAATCTACCTAGTCATTAAATTCTGGGGTTTATATTGGTGACTTTATCACTCCCTCAGCTGGTTTGTCACTCTGTTTAAACTTTTCCAAGCCTACCTTGTTTGCTCAGCATGAACTTTACCTACTGACACACAAAAACCGATAACACACACATACGCCCACACTTCCGGAGTTGACATTTTGAGACAAATCAAAGATACAGTGAGAACTTCACTTGACTGGGTGTGGGAGATGACATCAAGTATTAAAAACTTGCTGAGATTGAAATGAAACTTGCCTCATATTTGCCTGGAAAATAATAACACATATTGCCTGTTGTTACCTTGCAAATCTATTTGCTGCTAACTGAGTCTGAAATTTCTGGCAATACCTTTGATATCTAATGTGCCTGGCTCATTCTTTGTTTTCTAAACAAGCATGTTTAGAACAAATGGAAAGACTTCCTCCTCTGATGATTATTTCAGTCTATTATGCTACACAGATTTTGTCAGTCTAGTTGGAGAGGCCCCATGCATGTAAAGTGACTTCTTTTACATCAGTAACGTACATGGAAGTCCCTGGTTCTGAGATGCAAAATTACTTTCTATGAAAATAGCTCAGTTTGATTTTGAGATCCTCTGGACAGCTCTAGATTTTAAAAGCTTCTATTCTAAAAATCATTTTAATGCACTTGAATAAAACTTCATATTTAAAAACATTTAATAAGAGTTTTTTTTATTAAATTTTATTAAATTTAAGTTCAATTTTTTTCTCAAAAGAATAAAAATTGGAAGAACTTTGAAAATCAGGCACAAATGAAATCAATGGGTTCTTTATGTTTAAAATGACATCTGAGGGAGGTAAAGTTTGAATAGAAGTTTCATTCATTGATATAACTGAAAGTGAAACTCATTAACATTTTGGAAAGTTGTATTTTGATATATCAGATTCCAGAAACTCACTGCTCATGTTACACTAGAATAGATGCAGACTATTAATTCATAATGAGATGCTTGCCGCCATTTATCATTGTCATGAATGTGAGTCATATATATCAGACACTAATTATTTGGAATCTATTCAAATATCATGCCAAAGCTTGCATCACTCTAGATATTAGCGCCAAATATTACATATAGCAAAATTCTAGAAGTCCAAACTCATGTTTGTTAGGGAACAAAAAGAATATGTTACTATGATTTCTATTCGCAATAATAAGGTAATGAAAGATTCTATTTATAATTTTATATATATATATATAATTTAAATTCATACTAGTAGCATATAATTATCTTATAGCTGATCCCACCCCCAAGAATTTGGGTCTGCTCAGAACTCATCACAATAATTGGGGTGCTATGATTCCCCTGTTATCAATTTCTTGATTAGTGAAACTACACACTAGATTTAATGTCTAAATTCATAGTCACCTTTTAGGTTTCTCTGGAGCTGGCTTTCATTTTGTGCCATAACCTTTGGTTGTCTAACAAAACTATAGAACTCTCTACTTGACATATTCTCAGCCCATAATTATTGTCACTAAAATCCCTATCTAATCTACTTCAACTTTCTTTAACTCTTCTAAAATTTCATGTCAATTTTACTACAATACTTTATCTGCAATTTGTAGTTGTACTGTTTACCTTAGCAGCTGAGAATTAATTTATGTTTAAAAGCATAAAAATATGCAATAGTATGCACTTTCATTATATGCTTTAACAATTAAAACAACAAGCAAGATACAAAGTTTGAAAAATTCCAGTTTGCATCAACATTGTTACCTTTAACTCCTTTATAATTCAGATGAATGTTTTCTGCCATCATCTGCAGAATTCCAGGTTGGGAATATAGATATAGGTCAGAAAAATATGCTCATAATTATGATAACTTAAATTGCTAAGGTATATTTATTAATACAATTTATAAGTATAAGTCAACCAACAAAAATCACCAAATTAAAAGTCCATGAATTCCTCACCCTCCTGTAGCATTATATCTTTACATCCTGTTTTATTTATTGCTTCTTTTTCCTCTTTCACTAAAAATCAGTGCATTTTAAAGCAAGCCCAACATTGTATCTTTCTCCACAGGCTAGTTCTTCAGTATTTATTACTAACCATCAAGTCCTTGAGCAGCTAACAATCCTGCATTGACCACACCTGATAAAATGTACAATAACTTTTTTCTCTAATACTAATTTTTTATTCTCATTCTTGCTATTTTATTTGAAAATCAACTGTTTTATCCAGGTAATTTGATTAAATATGGAGCCAAAGTACATACATTTCACTTGACTAATAAAAGTAAAATTGCCTTCATTGTAAAACAGCTGAAACAACTATTTAAAATTCTTTTAGATTGTGTTTACTTATTTTGAGGGTATGTATGGTGCATGTGCCTGTGTGTGTGTATATGACAGAGGACAGTGGGTGTTGGTTCTATCCTCCTACCACATAGATCGCAGGGATCAAACTCAGGTCATGAGGCTCTGTGACACCTTTCTTTAGTGGTTACCCATGTTGCAAACTCCCACTCCTCTAAGATTTAATGCGATGTATTTATAGGATCTTTTGTAGGTAAATTATTAAAATCAGATAGAGTCAATTGGACAAATGTTATCATTGCCTAACCTTTGCTGAGATTTAGCTCCAAGAAGTCAGCTATGAGTGATGGATTCTGCTTTGAGGATATCTCTGTAGGTAAAAGGACTAGGATGTAAATATAGTCCTAGTGAGTCCAGCACAGTAAGAGAAGCTCTGTTTCCTTGTTGTTTAAAAGGGCTTTGACAGAGTTTATCACTAAACTAGACTCAAACCCTTGCGTTGGCCAAATCTTTTCATTTGACTCTACAAGCAGCTTTCTACGCACCTCACAGCTTCGTGGCGGGTCTAGGACCCCAAGCCTCTCAATTCTCAGGTCCAGTGCCAGAAGACTCTTTATTTGGCAAAATTCAAAACTGTTTAAGAAAAGAGATGGGGAGACCTCAGAGGTCAAATTTTTAAAAAGGCTTCTCTACTGAAAAATAAAAACCATCACTAGGAACTCTTAAACTTGGGCTCTGGCCTTGCATGCATATAGATGTTCAGAACCAAAAAAAATGAAGCATCTTTAATTCTTATTACAGATATAATTTTACCATGCTTTGACATTTACATTCTGAGACCAGAGTTTATGCGAAACACCCAGTTAAAGTGAGGATTGACTTCTGAAAGGTTTTGTGCACTGACCCATCAATCAATCAATCAATCAATCAACCAATCTGTAAGAAAAGACAGAGTAGAAGAAGTAAACCATTTAGGCCATTTAGTTGTGTATCCTCTTTTGCAGCTCATGTGTCATTTGTCTGCCTTTTGACTTTCTTCATCATGTAATATTATCATTTCTTCATCTCATTTTAAAAAAATACTTGTAAGAGTATAAGTAGAATTCTGTAGATCTACAGAATATGCAGTGCTGAAGGAACACATTAAATTGTACTGGACAAATTATCTTTTGCATTTTAATATTTTTTTTAATTTTACACAGCAACCACAGTTCCCCCCCACCCCATCTTCCCATTTCTCTCCACCTACTCCCAGGCTACCCCCAACCCCATCCACTTTTCACAAAGAATAAGGTCTCCCATAGGAAGTCAACAAAACCTGGCACATTAAGTTGAGGCAGGACCAAACTCTGCATCAAGGCTGAGCAAGGCATCCCATCATAGGGAATGGGCTCTGAGATGATAGTAGGGTACTCACCAATCTGATTACAGGGGAAGGACAGTTCAGGCACCTTCTCCTCTATTGCTAGGCGTCTTAGCTGGGGTCATCTTTTGGATTTCTGGGAATTTCCCTAGTACCAAGTTTCTCTCTAACCACATAATGAACTCTTTCATTGCGCTCCAACTCTGTCCCTCCCCCAACTCGATCGTTTTGAATTATTTATTGTTTCATTTTCCTTGAAAGCATCTCTTAGATAATTATTTGTCTTGGCATGGCAAAATCAGTCCATTTGTAGAATATGTATTTGTGTTGTGTGTGTGTGTATGTGTGTGTGTGTAAACCATAAGATCCCCTGGAGCTATAGATACTAAGAGCTGTAGGCTGCCTGACATGGATGCTGGGAAATGAATTTGTATCATTTGCAAGAGCATCAAGTTTTATTAACTGCTGAGCCACCTTTATAGCTCATGCAAAATCACTTTTAAACTGTTATGTATATAAAGGACTCTATATGTAATTTTAGTCTGAGGAAAGTAATTCTGAAATAATTAAAGTAAATATATCTCCACACTGCTGTTTTGGTGGCGGTGTCATCACTATTATTGCCGTGACTTATTCTTGCAGTGTCATTACATATCATGATTGTTGCCCAAAGCAACTAATAAGAATCCAGATAGTCTTTCAAATCTCCACTCCTATAGTAAGTTATTTATCATTTTCTACGACAAAATTCTATACTAATTGCTTAAAAATTTACATTCTGTGAATTTCATTCACAATGACCATGTTTTATATGTCTCATATAAAGAAAAACATTTAGGTCTATGGATAAAAATAAACTTTAGAAAACTTTTATTTAATTTGATGCACATGTATTTTGACTTGGGTTTCTATTACTTAAGTGATGAACTTTTGAATTCTGACTCTGCCTCATGTCCAAAAACCTCATCATGCAAATTTTGAAATCATAAGTCTCCTTTAAATACTTTGGTTTTTCTTTTTTGTTATTTTGTTTGTTTGTTTGAGACAGGGTTTCTCTGTAGCTTTGGAGCCTGTCCTGGNCTGTCCTGGAACTAGCTCGTGTAGACCAGGCTGGCCTCGAACTCACAGAGATTCTCCTGCCACTGCCTCCTGAGTGCTGAGATTAAAGGAGTGCACTACCACTGCTTAGCTACATTAATAAATACTTTATACTAAAATATGCCAGGCTTTCAGCAAAGCAATATAATTTAAATTTCAAATGTTGGCCTTATATTAACAATGAACTAGGTTTTTATAAATTTATCATCATATTAATTAGTAATATGAGGATCTTTGTTGAATCAAATCTCTCCGATTTCATAACAAATCACACAGAACTAATGAGTGGATGAGTAGTGTTTAAAAAAACACAAACTGTTGTTATTGTAAGGTATATGTTTACATAGAGTATAGAAATATATACCTAGAATAAATCATACTGTTTTCTTCTCTCTTCTTTATACAAGCTAGGGCCACCAGAGAAAAGATAACCTCAATTAAGAAGGTGCCACTGATTGGAGAGTGCTGAGTCCCTTACAGGTGGCATCACCCTAGGCTGGTAGGCTTGAGTTCTACAAGAAAGTAGGTTTAGCCAACCATTGGAGCAAGCTAGTAAGCAGCACCCCCATATGGTCCCTGCATCAGCTCCTGCTTCCACAATTCTACCCTGTTTGAGTTCCTACCCTAACATCTTCAATAATGAGCTATTATATAAGTCAAATAAACCTTTCCTTCCCCAAGTTGCTTTTGGTCATTACAGCAACAGCAACCCGAACTAAGACATTCATATTTCAATTGTCTTTGAAATCATTGAAGTCTATGAAAACAGCAGGACATTTTAACCATATGGAATACTTCACAACCATCTCATTAACTTCATTGTTTACAAATCACATAATGGAAGCCCAGAAAAGCTGAGTGATTCGCAACAGTAAATCTGTAGGAAGATGGGTTTTAAGCTCCAATTAGAGTAGTAAGAAATCCAAATCCCTGTAGGATTTGGAACTTAACTACAAGAAAGCTGGTTAAAATCCCTAGACATGAATAATTTAATTATGGCACCTGCATAGAAAATACAGCTTAATCTTATTATCTGTGCATCCTTCTACTCAAAGGCATTTCTAAATCAATCACCAAAGTGGAGAAGAGGGAGAAAGTGAGGCACTTATACTGAAGTGTTGCATTTACAAATTGGAATATGCATGTGTATAGTCTTAGAATGAAATCTCTTTCTTGATTTAAATTAATGATTTATTTCTACAATCCCACTAATAATTCTTATTTTCATCAGCTTTGTGTCATTTATTCGACTACCAAATTGAAAGCCCTTGTAATGAAGCTTTTCAAGTACCTTGTGTTGTCTAGACATGTTGTGAAATGTAGATCATTCTAAATACTCTAAGCAAGTTAACAAACTATACTTCCAAAGAAAATATCTCAAATTCCATTAAAAAGGCTTTTGACTTACGTGAGCAAATTTTATTCATAGACTGTGTAATGTACTTTGCTTTGAAAAGAATCTTTGTGAAAAATGTGTTTTCGTTTGTCTTCAGAGGGAAAAGGGCTGACAATCTTTTTTCTATAAAAATGCAAAGGAAACAAATATAGCATCATATACATCGCTAAAAGCTTACATAAGAACAGTTAACTATTCAAAGCCAAAGTCACCAACACATTTTGAGAACAAAAATTTTAAAATGTGATTTTAATAGTTGCCAAAACCATCTTTGTTGATTTATTTTTGCTTACTATAGTACTAGTGGTGATTTGAATCTTTTTAAGTTTATTTTATTTCTATATGTATGAATGCCTCTGTTTATATACAGTGTGTGTGCCTTATCAGAAAAAGAGTCAGATTCTCTGGAATTGGAGTTACAGATTGTTATGGTTTTTGTCTTTTTAAGAGACAAGCCACACCCACTCCCTCCCCCATCCGCTGAGCCAGGCTGATCTTCAGCTTCTGGCCTGAGCTCTTGCTCTCTTTAGTCTTTCTCTCAGAGAGGCAGCTTTGCTTCTGCTTCTCTCCCCACCTCTCCCTTCCTCCCTCCCTTCCTCCCTCCCTCCCTCCCTCCCTCCCTCTGTGTGTGTGTGTGTGTGTCTGTGTCTTCTCCTTTCCCTCTTCCTTTAAGTAATAAACATCCAATTCTATTCCATACAATGTGTCTGCCCATGTGCCTCCCACCCACACACCCACCTGCTCGCCACTGGGACTCTGCACCTTCCGGGGACTCAGTGTCGCCTGGGCCCTGCCCAGGGCTGGTGTCTCTCAAGACCCGCTGCCCACTGCTGCTCAGGACCAGGCACGGGGCCCCTCCGCCAGATGTTCGGGACTCGCCAGCATTTTTAAAATTGGTGCCGTGCGACTCAAATAGGTGCTCCCGCCTGAAACTTTCCCAGGGTCAGGATCCTGAACAGGGTTCTTTTTCCACTCCCACCACCGGCTTCCAGGCTCCAATTGGTGAGTCTACCCCCATTCTGCTACAGTTGCTTCCCCTTTACTGGAATCGTGTTTGGGCTGACCCCCGGGTCAGTCCGCCCACGCATTAGCACTGCACACTCCCCCCATACAGTGCATTTGACTGGGGACCAGGGGTACCCCGGTTTCTTTATCTTTTTTCATTTCTTCTCTTTCCTTTTTTTTTGTTCTCTCATAGTCATAACCGCTGCTCAGAGCAGCCGATTTGCATCCTGCCTATATTGCTGGAAGTCATTCCCTTATAGGCCTTGGGTGCCACTGTTTTGCAGGTTTTCACGATTCTGGCTCTGGATAGCAACCACCCATGATGGCTTCCCGGCTTTTGAAATCCCAGCTGGCTTTTTAATTCCAGCTGTGGCATGTGGCATGGTGCAGTTTTTTTTT
>LOJH01072348.1:0-13370 GCA_001685095.1 Ellobius talpinus
GGGGAGCGGGAGGGGATTGGGAGGAGGGAAAGAAGTGTAAATAATTGAATGGAACAATAAAAATTAAAATAAATAAATAAATAAATAAAATTGAATGCTACTTACTAATATGGAAATTGAAAAACTATTAAAATATTCTCTAGCCTCAAACAGGCTGTATCAACACCAAAGTATACATACACACATATGGTAAAGAGGTGTTAAACAATTTCACATAGTCCAACACTTCCCAGTCCCTTTAGAAAACAAAATCACTGTGCCCTGAATCCAGAATATTCAGGGAGTAGAGAAAATACATGTGAGTGTGAATGTGCATGTGTGTATCTGTGTGTGTGTGTATCTGTGTATGCATTTCTGTATGCCTGTGTGTGTTCCCATGTACATGTGAATGTGTGTGTTCCATTGCCACCTTATTTGGTGTTCTGTTGCTAATAACATGATATGACAGACTGACTAATTTATAAAGAGATTTATTTCTGCTAGAAATTTGGCCCAAAGTTGTGGCAGCACACAACGGTAGGCTTCTTGCTGGCCTGAAACTCAGGGGGTTACATGGCAAGAAATAAGTGCACAGAAACATTGCCCCATTGGTTTCAGTAACAGACCACTCCTGACACAGACATTAACCCACTAGCCTGTTGAACCATTAACCTACTAATTTCATAAATGGATTAACCACCAGAGAGGGCAGGCCTTCTGTGAACAATGTTTTAATTTATTACTATGTCAAACACGGGTAGTGAAACAAAAATTTTGGAAAATACAGAAAGATCTGACATTGGTTAGTGTTTGTAAGTTTAAAACCTTAGCTCTACTTTAAAATAACTAAATCCAGGAAACAAGTAATGAAATGTAGTTAACACAAGAAGAGAATTGACAGTTCCTATCACTACAATCCATACTCAGAGGCACGGAAACCAACACAAAGACTGACAAATAAGTTTGTGATGAGTTTCGTTCCCCATCATACCTCAATGATCTTTGCCTACTATAACAATTCACTAGTAATATCAATAGGCTGTAAAGAAGGTTCTCACACTCCTACATGTATTTTTTTAAATAATAAAGTCACAAAATAGAGAAAGAAAGTTAATATTTACTACCTTCTTGAAGGGAATATAATTATTTGGAAAAACAGAAAAAATGTTATTTTAGATATCATGCCCAATTCCTAATAAGTAAAAAGAGATGTAAAATTCCAAATATAACAATAAAAAGCTTTTTTGTGACAAAATATTAATATAGACTGTCTTTCATTACACAAAAGGTAAAATATTAGATTTTCTAATGTTCAAACAAAGCTTAAGAAAATTAAATTTAAAAATGGTAAGCCGTATGGAAAGTTGTAACAAATGAACAAGTAATATATTTACATGATAATATTACATATGGTATGTTAATTATATAATGTATTAGCTATATTAATTCAATGCGTGATCCTTAGTAGGAAGGGCACCAACAGTCAGGGTGCATACTGCTGTCCCTCAGAGTCATTAGGTGAGGAAGACAAGAGGAGAATTATCCTTAACTCCCACTCCTCACCTGCATCTAGTCCCTTCTCACTGTACAGCAACCTACCTTCCGAGTGGGTGCTCCATCATACAGAAGCTAACCCTTTGGGTCACAGAAGAGCAAACTCCTTAAAGCTGAACAGCACAGGGCTTCCTCTGCCCTAGTTGTCTATTGGTTTTCTTGGCTAGACCCTGAGTACAGGCACTAGTCCATAGCCTTTATTAGCACTCAGACAAACTCACTCTGAGCTCAGAATTTGCAAATGTTATCTGTGGAGCCTACTCCTTCAAATCCTACTTCTCTACCCTTCCAGATACATCCCTAGCATCTCTCTCATGTCTGTCTTTTGGTGGCCACTTCAGGGCAGGTGACACGTGCCTTTGATTCATGTCAGAGTAAGTTTGAAAATGCAGTGAAGTTCTAAATGATAAATTTCCAGTAAGAAACATATATGGAGTTGTCTTAGCTTGTATTTTTTATTGTTGTGAAGAGACACCATGACCACAGCAACTCTTATAACAAAAACATTTAATTGGGGTGGATCACTTAGAGTTTCAGAGGTTCAATCCATTGCTCATGACAGGGAGCATGGCAGTGTGCAGGCAAACGTGGTGCTAGAGTAGGAGCTGAGAGTGCTATATCTTGCAGACAGGAGGAAGTCAACTGAGACACTGGGCAGTATCTTGAGCATAGGACACTTTAAAGCCTGCCCCCACAGGGACACACTTCCTCCAAGGCCATATCCACTCAAACAGAGCTATGCCTCTCAAAAGTGCCACTCCCTACGAGATTATATAGCTCAATTACATTCAAGCTACAACATTCTACTCCCTGGTCCCCATAATCTTGTTACAATATAGTAATGCAAAATGCATTTGTTCCAACTTCAAAAGTCCCCATAGTGCTATCATAGTCTCAACAATGTTTAAAAGTCCAAAGTTCAGGTTCTTCTGAGATTTATGCAGTCTCTTCAATGTAATCCCCTATAAAATCAAAAACAGAAAACAGATCACATATTTCCAAAATATAATGGCACAGACATACATTATCATTCAAAAACACAGGGAAGGGAGCATGCTAAGGAAATACTAGATCAAAGCAACACCAAAAAAAGTCGAACAAACTCCAAACTCTGTATCTCCATGTCAGATATCAAAATTCTCTTCAGATATTCCACTCTATTCAGCTTTGTTGACAACAATATACTTCCTTCTCTTGAGTTGGTTCTACTCCCTGTTAGCAGCTCTCTTCAGCAGTTATCCCACAATTCTGGCATTTCTAACATCTCCAAAGCAATCCAGGCTTCAACTTCACAGCTTCATGCAACAGCCTTTCTGCTAGACACCACTCCCTTTATTCCATTTCTTAATGTGTTTATCTCCTTGAACACAGCTCCATTCCACTTTCTGATGCTCTTTTTAGCCTCAAATATTTTTCTTTGTTCAGTTTATGTCTTTCCGTTATCTATTTTTATTAGAGTTAACACTTGTAACCACACAAGAGAGTCTACACTAGACTGTTTTGAGATTTCTTTTGCCAACAAAATTAATCTAGTACCCTTCACTTCAACCTCAGGCAGACTCTTCAGAAAAGGGCAAAAAGCAGTCACTTCCTTTCACCAAAATATCACAAGAATTATTTCTAGGCAAGATACTAAAATTCTTCTCCTCTGAAACCTCTTGATCCAGCTCCCGACATTTCAAATCATTGTCAGCACCATTGTCTTCCATGTCCCTACTAATATGCTCCATTAAACAATGCTTAAAGCATTCTGCTGCTTTCCTAACTCAAAGTTCAAAAGTCCAAATTCCTCTAAACAAAAGCATGAGCAGGCCCATCACAACCATGCCCTAGTCCCAGGTAATAACTTCTATATTAGTTTGGGTTTCTATTGCTCTGAAGAGACACCATGACCACAGCAACTCTTATAAAGGAAACATTTAATTGGGATAGTTCACTTAACATGTTATGAGGTTCAGTCCATTATCATCACGAAGGAAAGCGTGGCAGACATGGTGCTGGAGTAGTAGCTGAGAGTCCGACATCTTGCAGGCAACAGGAAGTCAATTGAGACACGGGGAAGTATCCTGAAAGCCAACCTCCACAATGACACACTTCCACCAGCAAGGCCATATGAGGTTCAGTCCATTATCATCACGAAGGAAAGCATGACAGACATGGTGCTGGAGTAGTAGCTGAGAGTCCGACATCTTGCAGGCAACAGGANAGACACGGGGAAGTATCCTGAAAGCCAACCTCCACAATGACACACTTCCACCAGCAAGGCCATATGAGGTTCAGTCCATTATCATCACGAAGGAAAGCATGACAGACATGGTGCTGGAGTAGTAGCTGAGAGTCCGACATCTTGCAGGCAACAGGAAGTCAATTGAGACACGGGGAAGTATCCTGAAAGCCAACCTCCACAATGACACACTTCCACCAGTAAGGCCATATCCACCCCAACAAAACCACATCTCTTAATAGTGCCACTTCCTGTGACATTATGAGGCCAGTTACATTCAAACTACCACAGAAGTCAAATGGGCCCTCACTATTTTCTCATTATGAATGTATGGGGTAGAGGGTAGAGGCACAGGGAAGGATTTATTTGTCTGTGTTTTATAATTATATCATACTGGAAAGATATTAACTCCTAAACTTAAAAGTCCACTCTTCAGCAGCTATTTCAGATGACATTGTGACCTTTTTGGAATGATAAGATACATTGAGCTTGGTTTCACAAGAATAGTTCATGGTCCTAGTTGTCAGGCCTTGAAATAAATCAAAAATCATAAGACCCATAGCCTCCCTTTTGGGTATATAATGTAATGTTAATGTGGTAAGGTAGCTGTCAGCAGAAATATAGTGATGGAGCCATAAAAAGTTATTTATAACTCTTAGCAAATAGCCAATAATCAGGGTGAATGAAGAAAGTGAGAAGGAAGGCTGTGAGAGCAGAATGAAAACAAGCCAGGTAGGAGGCAAGCATGCATTTTCATGAGATAAAGGGGCTGTGGAATGTTGAACCTGAACAATGAGCGTTCATTCATAATGGGAGCAATTGCTGATGGTAACTGTGGCCAGTCAGAACTTTCTAAGCAGCTCATTGACTTAAAGGCAGGAATTAATACGGAAGTGCCCATCACTCTCTCTCTCCATGCTTCTTCTTTTCTTACCTGTGGGCTTTACATGCTGTGGAAGAGTGGTCTGCCAGCCTGGAAGAACTCGAGGTTAGCTGCTGTCTTCTTTGGTTTGGATGACAAGAATAGACGTGTTAGAGAAGATGGCTCATTAATGTGGGCCCTGTTGCTCCTTGAGTGTAAAAGACTGGTAGTTCTATCTTTCTTCACCAAAACTCTTGTATTTCTGAATTTCAGGATTCATTCTTTTTATATGAAAGAAGTTACCTGCATCATTTTCTAATGATACACTCTCGACTGCAGTAAAATATCAGAATTTTAGAAAATATAAACATGCCACAATGAGCTAAAGAGCTTCCAATCCTTAAAGAGTTTCAGTTACATTGTGCTGGTGGCATCAGCAGAAACGGTTACTTTATTGAAAAATAATGGCTAGAAGCAGGTTATTGCCTAAGTGGACAGGAGACTCCAGTCGCTTTCTGTCAAGAGATTTGCAAGAGTTTAAAACAAAGTCAGTCTTTCTGATATTTATTTTGCCTCATAAAATTTATTTTTCATAAAAATGTGTCTTTTATTAGAATATAATTGGTTTTTCATTGTTATATTAGCTGAACTAATGAATAATCTGTCTCAACTTTTGTAATTTGATATATGTTGATCAGTAGTAGGCATATAAACAATTATTTAAAGTTCTCAACAATTTCTAAAAGTATGAAGGAATCCTGAAGATAAACAATTCTTTAAAGTTCTCAACAATTTCTAAAAGTATGAAGGAATCCTGAAGATAGCATTTAGACTAGATAAATGTGAAGCATGATATGTGACTATTTTTTACCTTGGTCATTGTCAGATGAAGCCTCTTTTCGGTTGTAAACAGTGTTCACCAAGCTCTCTGTGCTGTATTGGGCTAAGGACTCTGTTTGCATTGCTGGTGTGTGATCTCCGCACTCAGCTGGGGCCTGAGCTTCTGTGCTCATTCCACAGAGAACAGACTCATCGCTTAAGTGGTAACTGATCCAGTCCACATTTGAACCCAGCAAACCTGGGCAGTGTCCTGAAACAGTGAGTAACATGGGCAGCTTCCCATGATCATGACTTTGCTGCCTCATTAAAAAACAGTATTTTAGAGCATGTTTGTAGCTTCTCAGTTTTACCATACTGTTTACCTTTCTTTTCCTATGCCTCACACTTTCTCTGCCTATGAGGCTTCAGTTCACCACACAGCATTCTGTCATGTGTTTATGTTTTCTTACCTATTTCCAGATTTCTCCAAATCGCTGCTACCAGAAGGAAGCAATAAACAAGCCTGAACAGAACCTTTAATGAACCAAGGTTTTAAAGGTTCTATTCCCAGGAAGGGAATTCTGAAATATAAGACACATAATCAATTTTATTAAGTGTTGCCAGAGAATCTTCCAGAATGTAAATAAATTATGGGTTTTCCTAGGCAGATCATCAAGAGTCACATTTTACACAGGCAATGATACTTGGTTTTGTACAACTGTCCAATTTTAGCTTTTGTGAAAGATGCGAGTTCCTAGGAAGCGATTCCTTTCCATTGGTAGGTTCACAGTTCCAGGACTGCCTGTGGCTTCCTGGAGCCCTGGTTTTCTCCCTTGCATTGCAAGTGCTTTGACTATATCCACCCCCTTGGCCATGGAGTGTCCTTTTTTCTTGTTGGTATTTACTTTTACATCATAATGTCAATCTTTTACTTATAGTACATATATTCTCATATTTGTTTAAAACTCCTTTAAGAACAGCACAAATTTAAAAATAGAGAAATTTGACTGATTTCCTTTTTATTTTTATAATTTTGCATTCTGATTTTTAAAATATTTCCAGAAATCAAGAAGGATTTTTCTGTTTCTTTTTTTTCTTGCCAACCTTGGAATTTTGTCTTCAGTTAGGTATTAATTTACCTGGAGTTTCTTTTTATATTTTATTAGGTTTGTGAGTCTGTTTTTCTTCTTTGGTGTCTTTTGATAGAGTTTATGTATTTTTCTCGATTTCTAAAACATTCTCTGTCATTTGTTTAAGTTACTTAATAGGTATTTTTATAGTATTTGTGAAGCAGACATTATTTCTACACAATTTATTATTACTGATTTTTATAAGTTAACCTTGTTTGCTTCATTTTCTTATAGTAACTGTTTTAATTGCACTGAGATTTATATACAAGAGACTGCCGTCTGGAAAAGTTAGTGCTGTCTCTTTTTTCTCAATCCTCAGGCCTCTTACCTTTTGCTTCTTACTATTTTAGCCAGAATCTTCAGAGTGTAGGGGATGAAAGAAGTCAAAGGCAGCCTTCCCAGTCTGACTCCATACTTTGACCAGTATCCCTGCTCCCTCTTTCTCTTACACACACACACACACACACACACACACACACACATCCCATATGCAATTATGCATATGTATCTAGCATGCATTAATTCAAATAGATGTTTATTATAGATTTTAAGAAAATTGAATAAACTTAGGAAAATATCTTCTAGTTCTTTGAAAATGTTATGAATACGCCCTCGACTTCACCATTTTTTCTCTTCTTATTGAAACAATGTGATTTTTTCCACTGACCTGTTTTTCATTTGTGAGTAATTAAACTAATGGACTTTATATTAAACTACACTCAAATTATTGAAAAGAACTGTTTTCTTTCTTAAATTTAAATAAACTTCAGTTTTGAGGACAGCTTTTAGGCTCATGGCAACATCAAGCAGAAAGATTTTGTCTATTTCTTACCCCGCGCTCATGTTCAGAACCCATTAATCTTTGGCTCCCAATCCTTCATCTCCAGCATTGGCATACTGTCATCCACAGTCCACAGAACTGATGAAGCCATGTTGACACATCCACTCTGTACTCTACAGTCTTCACTGGCTTCATTCTGGTGATGTTCTTTCATCTTCATTTGTGTGGACAAATCTGTAATGACCTAAGCCCGCCATCATAACATTGCATGGAAGGATCCAAAGAGGAAACCTACAAAGCTGCAATCAGGCCCCTGCTCTGCCCATTGGTCTTACCTCTGCATGACCTCTTCTTTGCTTTCATCTGATAAAGACCAACCTTTCTCCACTGAGCACCTGCTTTAGGGAGAAGGAAACAGTGCAGGCCTACTGCTCTCTCTCTCTCTCTCTCTCTCTCTCTCTCTCTCTCTCTTTTTCTCTCCTTCTCTCTCTCCCTCTCTAAGTTGAATCTGCTGTTTTTGAACCCTCAAGAGTGGATTCTTCCCTAGTTTCCACTTCTTTCTATTTATTCCACTTCTCAATGACTCTCTAAGTTTCATATTTTTTGCTTGATGATTTTTTTATAATTTTTAAGATCCAAGAACAGTTTGCCCCTGTGCTGTTTTACTCTTTACCAATAGTTTTGGCATTAAGAGCCAGTATTTCATTTTAGTTTTATTCTTGTCAATCAAATTATAGATTTTACTATATTTTGCTTTATTAAACAATAAGCAGAGTGAGGACTCAGTACACTAGAACATCTAGAATTCCAGACACTATCTTAAAATAAAATGCAGTAAGCAATCAATGCTCCTAGCAAAATTCAAGGACAGTATTTTTCAGATATAATAAAATTCCATTGAAGAACATGTTATTAACTATAGAAGAACATGCTTTAATCATGGTTATATAATTTGCAGTCTCAATTTTAATATGAATTTCTACTATATAAATTTTTCAAGCATAAGGAATATCAATTTGCATTTTTCTTCTTATAAAAAAACAGCATAAAGAAAACTTATAAAGTAGTTCAAAAGGAATCTGACTTTAAGTTCAAACACAGAGCACATCCCTATGAACTCTTGGCAAGCCTCAGATTCAGCTCCTCAACACATTCCTACTCCATGCCAGAGACTTAAAGAGTCCATGATCTATATCCTACTTCAGGATTTAAAAAGAACTAATAGACACAGTGAGATGGCTTTTCAGATAAAGGTGCAGGCCTCTAAGCCTGACATGAGTTAGATCCTCAGAGCTCACACTGTGGAAGAACAGAACCAATCTCTAAAGTTCTCTTCTCATCCCCATATGTATGCCACAGCTCATACTCACACACACATATCCACACACCATTAATTAATCAAATGCAGTTTTAAAAATAAAATAATAAATGTGTCTTTGGGGCCTTTTATTTGTAACTTTAGAAAAATGATCAAACTAACAAAAGCAGAGACGTGCATTCCATGATTGTACAGTGGTCAGGGGAAACTGCCGGAAGTTTCAATGAAAATCTAAAGCTACTACATACCTTTCAAAATTCTGATGTAAATTATTGTAGAATACTTATATATTTTACTGGGTTTTAAAGTTACATAATCCCTCCTTCATCTCCTCTGCTTATTACAGAAGAAGAAAATGAGAAACAAACAGCAGATTTATGGCCCACTGATTTGAGAACTTTATGTGTTTGGACATGTAAAATGATATACAATAACATTATTACTGTAATAATTGATGAGTTTTATTCTCATTTTTCATGGGAAAATTAGTTTTGAAAAACACAGGACATAGAAAACCAACTCCCTTCTGATTCTGGCTTAGATTAAAGGGCTTATGTTTGATAACTGAATTTCTTAGAAATGCTCTCGTTTTGTTTGGTTTTGTTTTTTACTTTTAAGATAATAATATTGTTGAAATAAAACTCATATCCCAGGTAATTTGACCATTCAATGTATACAAGTCAATGTTTTTAGTATATTCACAAATTTATACAACTGTCATCACTGTTGATTCTAGAATATTTTCATCATTCCATAAGAAACTGTACCTATTAGCAGTCATTACTCATTTCTTCTAACTTACCAACCACAGCAGAGGCAACCACCTGTTGACTCTCTCTATTGATGAGCTTGCCATTTCCAGACAAATAGTAAAAGGAATAGTACCATCGTCAGCTTTTTCTACTTGGCTTTTCTCACTTAGCACAGTGCTTTCAAGCTACGACCATATGTAGAATATAGCAAGACTTCAATATTTTGTCTTGCTGCCAAATAATAACTCTATTGTATGGAAATACTATACACTACTCACTGTTATTTACTTTTAATAATCGAGAATAATACTATGTAACCATGCAGGTAGAGTACTTTATGTGGTTATTTATCTTAATCTGTACTGTATATACACTTAAGAGTAGCATCTCTGGGTTATTTGATGACCATTTGTCTAAACTATTATAAATTTTATTTGGTGACTTGTTCATCCACGAATAGGTGGTTACTCAGAGAAAACATTTCCTGCCCCCTTGCTATTTTAAACCCTCTACTATGTTATGCCCTCTAGTTATACACAATGCTTGATAGCAATGCTACATTTGTAATTCCACAGTTGCTTAGATATGGTTTCCCTAAGGACAGCAATACCTTCAAATTCACCACTGACTACTCAGTCTCTAGCAAGGTACCTGACAACTAGTAGTCACCCAAGAGATCGGAATGAAATAATGAGTAGGTGGAATGATAGATACTATTTTATTGAAGTGTAAGGAACTAACTGATCGTCCAAGACATTTTGTATATTAGGCATATATCTAAAATTATTTCTCTGCAAGAAAATTTCTAGTTATTCTTTGAAGCACTTTGTCCAGGAACCATAAGATATACTGATGTGGGATGTCTCTCTGTATGCAGTGAATATGTTTTATTAGCATTGGTTAATAAAGAAGCTGATTTGGACAATAGCCAGGCAGAATAAAGCCAGGCAGGAAATCCAAACAGATACAAGGAGAAAAAAGACAGAGTCAGAGAGATACCAGCAGCTGCTGGGGAAGCAAGATGTGAGGCAACAAGCCACAAGCCTCATGGTAAAATGTAGAATAATGGAACTGGGTTAATTTAAGTTAAAAGAGCTAGTTAATAATAAGCCTGAACTAATAGGTCAAACCATTTGTAAGTAATATTAAGCCTCAGAGTGGTTATTCGGGACCTGGCAGGTGGGAGAGAAACCACAAGTCACAATATACTTCTCAGGAAAATCCTAACTGAAGAATATGGTCCGCATCTTTATGCCAGTTCAGATGTGCACTCCAGACTCTTGACCCCAGTGCATGCTGAGCCTATTCCTAAGATGTGGGGAATGCAGATTATCTCTCTTCATTAAACACTGTGTGATAAACCAAAAGAACTGTACACTATTGCCTTCTATATGAAACTGAACACATTAAATACTCATCGAATACTACTTTGTCTTAACATTATTTACCCATGAAACTATTTCTCTTATTTTTTAAAAGTAGACTTTGGGGACAGAGAGATGGTTCAGGGGTCATGAGCATTAGCTGCTCCTCCAGAGGACCCAGGTTTAATTCCCAGCATCCGCGCAATAACAAACAACTGCCTGTAACTCCAGTCCCAGAGGATCAATGTCTCTTCTGGCCTCCATGGGCTCTACACACATGTGGTTCACAGGCATAGATGCAGGCAAAACATTCATAGACATAAATTTTTAAAAATCAATATTTTAAAAAGAAAATTTAAAGTAGACTTTATTGTGTGTATTGACAGAGTACAGCATTTCCAAGGGCTGGTTGAATTAAACATAAATATGTATTTTTAAAATATGTGGTTCCCTTGGTCAGATAAACCACTATTAGAACTTGATATTTGGGTGACCGACCAAATGTTTTTTATGTATGTATGTTTATAAAAGTTAGGAAATTTTAGTTTTCAAAATTACCGTTTACTTTGCTAAGGAAAAAGAAGCATGTGGAAAACAAATCCATCTTTAAAATTGTAACTGATGCTGCAAGGACAGACTGCCTGGTCCTTAAAGTATTTCTCCTTCCTGATTACATCAGAAAGTTTTCAGAAATTTCTGAAGATTATCTTTGGCTGTTTAGAAAAGTTGTCTGGTTTATTGATTCATTGATTCTACAACCTTTCTTCTGAAAATAATGTATTGTTTCTGAATACTGAAATATGAACATCAAGATAAGGGTTACTGCTAGAAGCGCAGGGAAAATTTATACTTTTTAACAAATTTATTCACTTATTATAAATGTGCTTCTCTGTGTGTGTGTGTGTGTGTATGTTAGTGCGCACTCATGTGCCAAAGCACAAGTGTACAAGTCAGAGGACATCTTGTCAAAGTAGATTCTTTCCTCCACCATGTGGGTTCTGGTAATCTAACTCAGATCACCAGTCTAAGTCCATCAGGGAGTAAGGGGTAAAGGTACTTGCCATTAAGACTGATTTTTTTTTAAGTTTATAAGTTTATGTGTCTTCAAGGAAATGTTCTAGGAGCATTGTACTAAGTTCTCAGCTAAGATCGTCTGACTAAACTGGTAACCTTGATTGTGAAAGAAAAACAAAAATCAAAAAACTTACTGAAACCACCTAAGGTCACCACCTTAGCTTTGCCTTTAGAAAGGTGTGAGGATGTGAGTAGCAAGGTTTGCCAAGGGACCATGGCCGCTGGCCCTCTACTTTTCAGTCCCATGGATAGCTTGTAGGAAGCAGAGTGAATATGTACCATCAAATTATTAATACTTAAAGTAGAAAAGCAGTTTCTAATGAAGCAATGTTCTTTAATATCATTTAAGCTAACAGAAAAAAATGGAGTATTTGCATGGTGAAGACCAGCATGAGCTATCTGGAGTCCACAGAAGCAATCTGAGTACCTCAGAAAGACATGTGACTGGAATAGGGAACCACAATTATTGACAATGCAAATGACATTTGGGGATCCACTAATCTGAAGTTAAGTTGCCATTAAAAGAGACCTTCACCCTTAATCTATCAAAACACTGTAGCCAACCAGTTTGTCTGTGAAGGGGAAGCAGAGGAAATGTATTGGGTCATTTGAAATAAAATCCCTTGCAGCTGACCCATGAGAGGTGCTGATAGCTTCCAGATGGAGCCTTGTCCAGTTCCCATTGGCCAGATGTTTGGGCCTGTCCAGAAGGATTGTTTTGTATGTAGAGTGGGGAACCATGGAAATAGCATCAGGATTGACCAAGGACTTACCCCAAAACAAGAAAATTCCAGTTAGAGGTGTGGTCTATAGCTTGAAGCTTATTCAATGAACTAACTGGCTGTGGAGTCCAGCTCTATTCTTTCAGAGCTTTGTACCTTCAGGCAAATTAATTAAAGTCTGAGAATTGGTTATCTCATCTGTGGGTGGGATGGAGACAGTAAGAACTAAGGCTCACAACATTATTGTTAGAAATACAAAGGGTAGTTTATTAGCTTTCAGTAAGTGATTCCTGTATGTAATTAGTAAATAACCTCCAGTGTTCTACACTGATTATATGCCTAGAACTCTTGGGTATTACAAATACAAAAATGGGTGGAAGGCAGTTGTAGTATGAGAGGAGGGCCTGATTTTCATCCCAGCTGGCTAGCTTACACCCAAAATAACCACACAGAAATTGTATTAATTAAATTACTGCCTGGCCCATTATATCTAGCCTCTTCTTAGCCAATTCTCACATCTTGATCTA
Organism: Ellobius talpinus; assembly: GCA_001685095.1. Lineage (NCBI taxonomy): Eukaryota > Metazoa > Chordata > Mammalia > Rodentia > Cricetidae > Ellobius > Ellobius talpinus. Next base: position 13,107 of record LOJH01072348.1, read on the forward strand.
ACCCATGTCTATTAATCTGTGCTCACCATGAGGTCATGGCTTACTGAGAAAGATTCAGCATGTCTGACCTTAGGCTCCATGGCAGCTCTCTCTGCCTGCCTTCTTTCTCCCAGAATTCAGTTCTATTTTCCACACCTACCTAAGCTCTTCCCTATCAAAAGGCCAAGGCAGTTTCTTCATTCAACCAATGAAAGCAATACAAATACAGAGGAACCTCCTACACCATTTCCCCTTTTTCTGTTTAAACAAAAAGGAAGGCTTTAA
>LOJH01072362.1:0-15983 GCA_001685095.1 Ellobius talpinus
AGTTAGCTAAGAAGAGGCTAGATATAATGGGCCAGGCAGTGCTTAAACGAATAGAGTTTATGTGTAATTATTTCGGGGTATAAGCTAGCCGGGCGGGAGCCGGGCGGGCCGAAAAGCAGGCCTGCGCCCCCCTATCACTACACCAAAACTAAAGATATATTTAAAAAAACATGAAAACCCACTATACTGTAAGCTAAGTACAGATGTAACTTTTTGAATATAGGTACCCAGCATGAGTAGACAATCCTTCCCCCAGAAGACATTGGTAATTAAGTGAAATTCTCAGTGCCTGTTGTGGCAATACCTACTCAGAGAGGCCTCAGAGTCTCCAAAATAACACAGACTCTTGCTAATGGTTGCACATCATAACAAAATGCTAAACTCTTGTTATTGAAAACATACATACACACACACACACACACACACACGCTCTGGTTACAGGAGATAGAGAAATAGATTGGAGTTGACCTGGAAACTTCTTCTCTGATGTCTAGCTCAGTGTCAGAAGATGCCATGTAGGCCTCTGGGGGAGAAATTTTGTCAGTAGACTTGCCCAGCTGGAGACCTACCAATATAGGTGAGCCGTGTGGGTCCAATAATGCTATAATTGCTATGCTAATCAACTGTTTAGTTATTGCATATAAGAACTGTTCCATAGGAGGGAATTCATGCTTAGTACTGCAAAGCTGGTTTAAAAGCTCTTAGTCTGCTGTGTGTGTGTGTGTGTGTGTGTGTTTGTGGTGTGTTGCTAAACATCCATGTTTCCAAATTGCCTTCTAAATATTTATGTTTATAATTGTAGATTAATGCTGTTCTCAATCTTGATCAGTGAAGCTTCTTATTGTAGTGGGCAGCAGTCAGTGCGGAGACACATAATTAATTAAAGAACTGAAAATAAGTGACTGTTGATCACTCAGCCCTAAAGAGACACTATATTAGTCCCCTCCCCTCCAGGCTGAGAAAGCTTTCTAGAAGAAGAGGCAGAAAGAATGCAGGAGCTGAAGGATAGGGAGGGATACTAGAAAGTTCTTCTGGACATGATCTGGTCCCTGCTCTCAGGAACTTGCAACAGCTGTGGTTACCCACACAATCCCTGCACTAGATCAAGCCAGCAAAGAATTCCAACATGGATGGGGGAGACGCATGAGACTCCACCCCTAGCCGAAGCTCTCTTGGCAATTGATCGTTTGGGGTTATGGGAAGTCGTATTTCTTAAGGATGTGATTGCTTTTAAGTCGTCCATGCTCATGCAAGCATCACTCAGTGAGATATTAAGAAAGAAAAAGAGGATATTAAATGTAAGATATTTAAAAAGAAAAAGATGGGAGGGGCACGTGTTGGGGAGTTTTCTTGAGGAGCTTGGGGAGTTGGAGGTAGTTATGACCAAAAACCATTGTATATTTGTATGAAATTGTCAAAGAATAAATAAAGCATTTTACAAGTGTAAGGCTTTCAGCAGGAATTTAGTAATGTTATTACCTTTCTGTCTACAATATAATTCATTTTTTAAGGGCCCAACTCCACTACCAGTTGATCACTGTATAAAAAGGAAGCTGAAAGCCACCCACCTGTGACCAGTTATGAATGCAGCGCCCCATACGCTATGTAGATGATAGACCTGGGGCATAGGCGGCTTCTAATAAATTCATACTTGACCAAGGATTCTGATTGACTTGATTTTAGAGATAAGCGGGGAGAGTAAGGAGCCTGCAGGTTGGATGGTGAGGCCAAAAGGTCTATTTGTAGAGTTGACTTTCTCATTGTCATGGTTATAAAGTGTTAGCAGGATGACACAGTAGGTGTGATTAATAAATTATAAACCAAAGCACTGCTGTTTGCATGATTGTGATTCAGCTTGGCTGCCAGAGAGTCAGTCAGTGCCTTGGAAGAGATGGTTTGTTCAACGACACATAACAAAGTTGAAAGAACTAATTTTCCTTTCAGAAAAGCAGTTAAGTCACACACATACCTCTCTCTCTCTCTCTGTCTCTCTGTCTCTCTGTCTCTCTCTCAGCTAAGTATTTTGTTCAGAGCTTTGGGTCCCTTAGAATAATAATATAATCACCTCTCATTTCCTTAGAGGAGTAAGATCCAGAGCAGAAATTTAATATTCAGAATGGATAGCATCAGCTGTGGAAAAGTTTCTATGCAGGTAGGAGCTTGCCAAGCTGGTGTCTAAGAAATCACAGATGACGCATACAGCATTGGAAACATCTGGATTCACACTGAGCCTTGTCAGACACACAGCGTTGGGTGTAGGCGAGGCGGAGACTGCTTGTTGGTTTCCTGGCAGCTCAGGGTAATTCAGTTGGGTAAACTTTTTTTTTTTTTAATCATTGGGAGCTACAAACTTGGCCGCCAATGCAAATTTTGATCTTGGTTCCTTGGAAGACTTACTGCTTGGTGGGATGCAGTTGATAACCTGAGGTGCAAAGTTCTTCCCCTCAGAGTGAGGGATTCAAGTGCTTGCCCGTCTGTTTTCGCCTGTTTGTATATCATGTCTATGTTGGACCATCCAGGGCCATTTGGTTCTCTAAGAACTTGTATAAGAATTTGCGGATATTTACACTCTTCTCTGACCTAGCTACACACAAAGGAATATTAACCTCAAAGGAATATTAACCCCTAACTTATAAAACTGTCCAACCAAAATAACACAGTGTAGAGAAGCACTGTCTTAAAGGCGTGTGAGTGACCGGAAGAGGGAATCAATACAACATAAAGCCTGCACAGTTAAGGACATGTCAGCCTTGGGAGGCGTTCAGTGAACAGGCATGAACGGCATTTCGCCACCTAGATGCGAGGTGAGTGATGCAAATTACCGCTGCCCTGCTGCACTTCCGGAGCCACGACTTCAGGATCCTGGCATTGCGCACATCCCTGCGGTTGCATCAGGGTTTCGTCCACTTGCCCCAAAAGCCTTCTCTATGAGGTCTGAGAAGTGTAATCATCAGAAAGTCCAGCTTCAGCCGGGTGGTGGTGGTGCACACCTTTAAGCCCAGCACTGCGGAAGGCAGAGGAGGCAGACCTCTTTGAGTCTGAGGTCAGCCTGGTCTGCAGAGCAAGTTCCAGGCCAGAACTATATAGAGAAACTCTGTCTCAAAACACCAAAAAAGTTCAGTTTTTCCACTTGTTTTTTTAAAATTTTATATTATAACTGGTCTTTTCTCTAACCTGGCATCAGGTAAGACATAATGAGTTTCCTCTGGACCCAGAGATCCTGAGGCAACATTGTGGTGATCACATATTTTGATCATTAAACTGTGCACATGGTGTAAGGACTGAAGATAACGCTGTTATTTAATTTTTTTCCAGAATAAAACTACCTCAGATATTTTGGCTAGAAATCACCGGTTTAGGCAAGCCAAGACGGCTCATCCTTGTTTCAGTGAGGATGTGTTCTGAATTATGTCACCCCCCCAGTGCTCCCTGGCCAGTCTCTTCCGTTGGAAGTCTTGTCATCTTTCTATCCAGCTATGTGTCTGCTCCTGTCCAGCTTGCTTGGGAAGGAAGCACCAGGGCAGAGCTAACCAGCTCGCCTTGGCTGCTTCTATCTTTCTGATGTTTCCAAATCCTTTCTTGTTTCCATGTTGGCTTCCTCTTGGTAAATAACTATTTATAATTTAACCAAACAATCATGTGCAAGCTTCAAATTTCTGTCTGTAGGTTTAGATACAATAGATTTTAGAAGAAGAAAATTAAGAGATGAAGGGCAGGACCCCTAGAGGGTGACCAGAGAAGATGAGCCAAATTGGAGGAGCAGGGCTGAGTTTTTAAACCATGGCTGTGATGCAACTCTGTGGCTGCCTTTGGAGCAGGCCTCATCTGGGACTCAGACACTGTCTCTTTTCAAACATGGTAGAGTGCTTGAGTCATTCTAAATTACAGGCATCCCTGATTTTTATGCCAAGAGAGACTTTCTTCAACGTGCTGTGGGGAGGCCAGATGGTCTTGTCATTGCTAATCAGTGGCTCCCAGAGTTCTCAAGAGCATGCTGAGGACTCTGGCTCTTGCTAATTAACAGAAGCACAGAGTCAGAGGCAAGAATTAAGCAATCAGCTCCTTCTCCTAATTCTTCTACATTTTGGAAGTCTTCCCATGATTAGCTTGCTCTGAAAGGTCCTGAAATAGGGGGGAAAGTATCACTTGGGCTAAGCAAGGGATTATAGAAATTATAGGAAAACTCCCATATGAACTTGGGAAAGAATTTAAATGAGATGCCTAATTAGGGCAACACAAATACAACCAGAATCAAATTCTTATCTACTTTTCTGTTAGGAATATTTACTTCTCTTAATGGAATTTTTATGAAGTTTTAGAAGTTAGATGGAATCTCGTGACCTCTGATGAAGCTGCATTTTAATATTTCATGCAACATTTGAGAAAAATGAAACCTCTATCAGTCAAGCAGATCTGTTAAATTATGTAGAAAACACATTTCCTTGGTTGTGAAATAGAGTGTATAATATACAAGTTTGACTTTTTCCTTTAGCTTTACGGTGCTTATTATTTCTGTATTCATAGCATCTAATAGGGTGACTAATGCACCATGAATATGTCAGAATTCTTGCTGGAGCAAATGGATAAATAGCAAACCTGGAGCAAGACTCTTTGTGGTGTACAAGCTGCTATTTGTTTACTACACAAGAAGCCATAGAGCTGTTGACTAATTTGTTTGCCAAACAGTCATCGATCTCCAACTATGGGCCTAGGTTCTAGAGACACGCAGTAAATAAAACAGGGAGAAATGCTTTTTCTCTGATAGCTAATATTCTACTCTTTTAAGTCACTATGATCCTTCTAAAATGATAGCAATATGGTAGGTTAAATAAAACAATAAAATAAAAAAAGAGTTTTTTGTGCCCTACTTGAGCATAAACATTTTTTAGATTCCTTGATACATTCCCATTATCCTACTATCTAGACTGGGTCAGTCCTAGAGCAATTTACAAGGGTCCGCCATTTTCCATGCCTACTAGGCAGTAAGCCAACAGAGAACAATGCGCATCACAGATGTGTCTCCACATGATTTCCAACCTCTGCTGACCTGGAAAGAGTTGGTAAGAAAAATTAGATTTGTAATTTCCAAAGCTCTTTCATATGTTCATGCTTAAATTAGCCACTGTTTTATGAAAATTATCTTCTTTTGCTTGTAGCCTTTGTCTATTGTTCCTCTTTCTGATGAAATTCCCCCATGGTTTTTTCTCAAGAGGTGTAATCAATGGTCAGTTATGAATAATATGGCCGATGCTAGCATCTATTGGACATTTAAAAGGCTCCTAGCAGACCTGAGGACTTGCACTTTTAAGGCTGGGCGTGAGTCTCAGGAGTAGAACACCTGCATAGCATGGTCATGGTCGGAAGTCAGAGGACAGCTTGTAGGAGCTCATTCTTTCCTTATCACATGGATTCCAGGAATCAAGCTTAGGTCCCCAGGCACGGAAGCAAGTGTCTTTCCCCACTGAGCCATCTCACTGGCCTTTCTCTTTTTAAGTTAGTCTCTAAGAGTAGTTAAAACCCTGTGTGTGGCTTGCATATTTCTCCTATATAATATTCTAAGCCAATGGCAACACCTCCTTTAATGATTACTTAGATGTATTTTCCCACTCTAAAGTAATTGCCATAGGATACAAGTCCTTACCCTAGAGCACCAAGAGAGTTCTATACATTTATGCATTCGCTGAGACTTTAATTTTACATTGTTAAATTTCTGTCAAGATCTCTTTTAGTCTTATTTGTTACAAGAATTCTACCTACCCCTTTCTTTTCCCCCTTATTCCCACTCCTTCTATATCTGCTGACCTACATAATTTCTCGTGATCTAGATATTAAATTATTAAATATTACATTCTCACATTGTTTCTACTGCCTAACCTTGGCAGCCTCTCCTCCTGTTTATTATAGATTTCTCCTTTGAAATATTTCCCTGCTGATTGATAAAGGTCTTGTTCACTTTATATTAATGCAACATTGAATAATGATTAATGTTTCTAGGAATGAGTAGAATAATTAAGATGCCAACTGAAACACATTAATTTCTTTCTTACACATTCATGCTAAATTATTGTATTCTCAACTGAATTTTTCTTCCATTTTCAGAAGTATGTCTGTAATAAGCAAACTGAATATGGGGAATAGATATATGTCAAAAGTAGTATTGCCATCAGATGGATATTATAGTAGTATAATTAATAGGAATAAGACAGTGAAAGAGAATTTTCATTTGTGTATTGGAGTGCTGTCTGGGAGGGGGTCAAATATCTTACTACACAGACACAAGTGGAATCTTACAACTGCATTGTCTGCTATGGCCACTATTTAAGTCATTGTGGTTAATTTAAAATTATGTGTACAATAGTCATAACATCAACTAACCAGTGATACTGTATTGGATAAAACAGGTCAGAACACGTCTGTTATTATAGGAACAATATTAGTCTTATATCTGAGGCTGATTGTGGTTGGAAGCCCTGGGAGAGGGAGTTGTCGGCATAGACATGACAATGCACTCATGAACTAGATGAAAGCACTGAGGAGTGATGTCATGGGAGTGGAGAGATGGGGCTTCTTCTAGAATGGCTTCCATTTCGACAAAGTAAATAGCAGAAGAGGGGCCAATGAAAAGGACAAAGGCTGTCTTCCTTCTTTTTTATTGTTTTGCATGGAGTATAAAGGAGAAATTAGGGCTAGCAATATAGTTGGATGAGAGCTTACTGGTTCCCAGCACAGCAGGCACTGATACTATGGTACACCCCAAATCCCAGCACTTGGACTTGGAAAGTTGAGTAAGGGACTCATATAAGTTCAAGTCATTCACTACATGGTGAGTTTTAGGCCATCCTGGGATGTTTGAGATGCGGTTTCAACAAAACAAAACAAAACAAAACAAAAGAACTTATTTTTTAATGAAGCTCTTTATGAAATGGCTATTTACAGACAGGAGTGATAGGTATATTCAGACCTACTTTTGTGAAAGACACATTCTTTTACACATTGTGACTTTTTTGTATCAAAGCAAAACAAACTGTGCCTTAGATCACATCTGGAAAAAAATGCACGGGAAGGTTAGGGGATTTTTGTTCTGGTAACTTATGAAAGTTTGGGCACAGAGTTTTAGTACTTAACATGTTCAGCATGTTAAGTTTCAAATACAATGTGACTTGAGCTTTTGGCAAGTACAGTCTGATAGTCAGTTTATTGCACGCTCAGGAGCAAATCTGGCAGACGCTCTGCTCTTGTGATGCAAGAGAGGCAGAACCTTAACTTCTGTGGGGGTTTCAGAGCCCGACCTGTGTTCCCATCTGGGGAGAGATGTTGAGCCTCTGTACAGATGGGATTTGGGGGGGCTTAAGGATGTGTGGAAGAGCACCAGTGTCTTCTTTAGATGTACTCACCTTAAACTCATGGATCGACTCACTGAGTTGTTTGAATAGTTGATTGAAGGCATAATTACCCTTTATTTAACATGAAGCTCACAGTTTAGGAGTCAAAAATAATGATAAAGTAGAATCAAAGTAAGAAGCACAAAGACTAATTTCTTGGAAGTTGCTTGACTTTTCAGTCTTGGAAGAGGTCAAGTTTAAGGGAGGTTTGTGTCATGGAGAACCAGCAGGATAAATGAACATTAAGAACCCCTCAGTGATGTACTCAAAGTGAGCATTTAGCATTTTCAATTTAACTGTTAGTAAACATCTAACTCATTTTCATTAATATAGTTACTGCTGCACTCCTCTTCCTGAGAAGTCATTTAAAATTTTCATCTACTGTTTCAACTACTACTACTCAGAAATAATAAAAATGCATTAAAAATAAGGTCACTTCCCTCTTGCATGTGACCTATTGTCACCTCATGTCACCTCTTCCTGTTATTTCACAGGCTAGATGAAGCACATTTCTTCTTTTGCAGAGTTCCTGAGCATCTCCATGGCCCTCACAGCATCAGTCTGACCCCCTTGCTAGACTTGGCTGCTCCTGGCAGTGTGGTGGGTCATTCATTTCTGAGTTTTGTTATCTGCCAGAGATCTTGACTTACAGTAGAGTCTACATGATTTATTCATTGATTCCTTGCTTAATTTCACAAAATGTTTGAGACAGATAATAAGTATGTGCTGATGTGGAATTTTACCCATCCATAAAGAAAAAGGAATTTATGAAATTTGCAGGGAAGTAGGCGGATCTGAAATGTATCAAATGTGGTAACCCAGACCCAGAAAGAAAAATACCATATTTTCTCTCATATACTAGTTGTTAATTTTTGTATATTTGGGTGTGGGTGTGAGTATAGATCATGAACAGGCAGGGACCACAAAAGTAGATAATGTGGTTTCAAGGAAGTGGGCAAATAATATAATACATGTGACCTGCAAGAAGAAAGGGAGCTATGTGAGGTAGAAAGGCACAAGTTTGGGGAATAGGGCAGGAGCTCAACTGAAGCAAAGTTTTTTTTATAAAAATGCAATAATGCAATCAATTACTTTGTATGTTAATTAAAAACAAAAATAAGAAGCAGCAAAGTATTCAGAAAAAAAGTGTCTTGAAAATTTCTGCTTGATTGATAACAAATTGCATCCAGTCATATTAGTTTTTTGGCTGGGTGGCTTAAACAGCAGGAATGTGATCTCTCACAGCCTGGAAACAAAAATTTGAAGCTCAAGGTGGCAGCAGGCTAGACGTCTTCTGAGGTTTCTTTCCTTGGCTGGCAGATGGGAAGGTTCTTGCCAGGCCTTGACAGACTGCTCCTTCACATGTTCACGTTTTCCCTTCTCTAAGGGCAATAGGCAGATAGCCAGGTTGAATTAGAGTTCCCTGATGGCTGTTTTAATTTTATGGCTTTATTAAAGGTTCTATCTACAAATACAGTCATATTCTGGAGCACTATGGGTTACAGATTTATCATGTGAATTTTGAAAGGATGGAGATAAAGCTGCAGTACAATTTTATCCAAGTATTATGGCAAGTTGGAGTTTTTAAAATTTGAAGGAAACAAGCTAGGGTATGACCTTGGACTGTATTAGTTAGAATTCAGTGTTTTATTTGATGAAAAATTATTTTTGAAGCTGGGCATGTTAGTGCATACCTTTAATCCCAACACTTGCTAGGCAGAGGCAGAGAGATCTCTGAATTCAAGGCTACCTTGGTCTACAGAGCTAGTTCTAGGATAGCCAGGGTTACACAGGGAAACCCTTTCTCAAAAAACCAAATGTGTGTTGACTGTGTCCTTTGCTTTATAGAAGCTTCTCCATTTCTGGAGGTCCCATTTATTAATTGCTTCTCTCAGTGTCTGTGCTAATGTGGTTATATTTAGGAAGTGGTCTCCTGTGCCAGTGAGTTCAAGTGTATTTCGTACTTTCTCTTCTATGAGGTTCAGTGTGGTTGGTTTTATGTTGAGGTCTTTGATCCTCTCAACAGAGGATCTAAAATGGCTGAAAGACACTTAAAGAAATGCTCAGCATCTTTAGCTATCAGAGAAATGCAAATCAAAACAACTCTGAGATTCCGTCTTACACCTCTAAAAATGGCCAAGACCAAAAACTCTGATGGCAATTTATGCTGGAGAGAATGTGGGGTAAGGGGAACACTCCTCTATTGCTGGTGGGAGTGCAAACTGGTACAGCCCCTTTGGATATCAGTNTTTCTCTTCTATGAGGTTCAGTGTGGTTGGTTTTATGTTGAGGTCTTTGATCCTCTCAACAGAGGATCTAAAATGGCTGAAAGACACTTAAAGAAATGCTCAGCATCTTTAGCTATCAGAGAAATGCAAATCAAAACAACTCTGAGATTCCGTCTTACACCTCTAAAAATGGCCAAGACCAAAAACTCTGATGGCAATTTATGCTGGAGAGAATGTGGGGTAAGGGGAACACTCCTCTATTGCTGGTGGGAGTGCAAACTGGTACAGCCCCTTTGGATATCAGTATGGCAATTTCTCAGGAAATTAGGAAACAACCTACTTCAAGATCCAGCAATACCACTTTTGGGTATATACACAAAGGATGCTCAATCATACCATGAGGATAGGTGCTCAACTATGTTCATAGCAGCATTATTTGTAATAGCCTGAAAACAACCTAAATGTCTCTCGACTGAAGATTGAGTAAGGAAAATGTGGTACATTTACACAATGGAGTACTACATAGCAGAAAAAACATAATGACATCTCAAACTTTGTGGACAAATGGATAAATCTAGAAAACATCATATTGAATGAGGTAACTGAGACCCAGGAAGTCAAATGTCATATATACTCACTCATAAGTGGCTTTTAGACATAAAGCAAAGAAAAAGTGGCCTACAATTCACAATCCCAGAGAACCTAGACAACAAGAGAGACATATATGAATCTAGTCTAAATGGGAAGTAGAAAAAGCCAAGATCTCCTGAGTAAATTGGGAGCATGGGGAACTTGGGAGAGTGTAGAAGGGTAGGAAAGAGTAGGGGAGGGGAGTGAAGAAAAATAGATATAGGTCAATAAAAATAATTTTTAAAAAGTTTCAATAAAAATACACAAATGTGTGTATGCATTATATATTGTTCTCATTCATTTTATAATTCAAAATTAAATGGTTTGATTCAATATTCAAAGACAGAGACAATATTTTTTTAAAAAAAAAGATCGAGGAGGCCTGGTGAGATGGGTAATGGGTAAAGGTACCTGCTGTAAAGTTTGACAACCTCACTAAGTTCAGTCCATGAAACCTATGTGGTACAAGAAGAAGACTGACTCCACTAAGTAGTCCCTTGACTTTCATATATGCACTCACCATCCTCTTTAATAAATAAATGTAATAAAAAGATCGAGAAGTTACTCAGCAGTAGCCATAATAAGTTGTCTAGCAAAAAATGAGACCCACTTCTCAAAACAAGTTCCCAGTCATGATGAAAGCAAGGGTTATTTCCCAGCAATTCTTTCAACTAAGTAATGAGGTGGCTCAGAGAAAATGCTCTTACTGGAGGATCCTGTCAACTTAAAAGACAGATTCCTTATAGGGGTTTGGGTTTGAATGTCCCCCAGATTCCTGTATTGGAACTTGATCCCAGTGCAAGTGTTGAGAGGTGGAACCCTGTGAGGGAATAAGATCATGAGGGCACTCACAATCAATTGACACTACTATCTCTGGAATGGGTTAATTATTGTGGGAATAGGTTCTGCCAGATGGAATAAGTCCCACCCCTTCCTTCTTTCTCAACCATGGTGCTTCATCCTTCTGTTTTCTACTGTGGAATGATACGACACCAAGACCTTACCAGATGCAGGCCCTTCAACCTTGAACATCTCAAGTTACATAATTGTAAGAAATAAATTCATTTTCTTTATAAATTATTCAGTTTTAGATATTGTACTATAACAGCATAGCATACAGAAAGACAAAGGATCTACATGAAAGTATTTGTTATTTAGAATTGACTTCTCTAGAAAAAGAGAAATGATATGAGTAATTCAGAGAACATCTTAATTGCTCAAAGTTTATTTTGAGATAAAAAATGTAAACATCAAGCAATTAGCTTGTTGGTAATATTTCCTGACTTTGCCATTAATCAGCATTACTCATTAGTCATTTATGTATATATTTGTGAATGTAGATATTTACTGCCTTCTATTCAAAGAATGATATAAATGAGGTCACTTACTTGTATGCATATATACAAAAATACTTAATTTAATTTCCTTAAGGAAGACACAAGTTTCAACTAAGTAGGTGAATATGTAGTTGATTTTAGCACTCAAGTCAAAATAATTTTATTTGCCAGGAGTTTTTGCCAGAAAGGCCAGTCATTTCTTCTACACTGTCCTTCCATCTTCATTCCTTTGCTCTGCTCCCTCATGCCCTGAGGAATGGGGTAACCATCTGGACAGTCTCTTCCCTTTCTCTTAAAGTTAATTGGCTCAAAGACAGACAAAATGGGACCAGCCAGACTGTAATTAGTAATTAGTAGAAATCTGGAACTAGAACCAGAGATTCTAATGTTGGAGGTCTCAGTGAGATTTCTGAAAGCACGCTGGAGGTAGGGAGACAAGGGGAGAGAGAAGAAAAGAGGAAGCAATGACAGACCCATGGTTTTGAGAGATGGAGGTCCTGCTTCTGACTTTTTGGTTCATTGTAATAGTTTCCTTGAAGTCTGATTTTATTTTCTGTTGTTAAGATTTATTGGGTATTTCTCCAGTATTCCAGTATTCCCTCTTATTTGCTTATAGTTACTTGTCCTTTTTGATAGATTTCATGAAGGGGGTGCTGTTGCAATAAGTAGTTTTATGAAGGTGGCGTGTTTTGTGTGTGTGTGTGTGTGTGTGTGTGTGTGATTTGCAATATCATTGGTAACTAACACTGATTCAAATGATCGATGTTTCATTGTGCAATTCATTTTAAGATGTTGAGATGGTTTGTGAACCATGGCTAGCAGTGGCTGGCTATTAGATACCACTCTCTATGTGTTAGGTATTATGATCATATTTTAAATACATTATCTTTCTCTTTCACAAAACCTTATGAGGCAGGAGCTGTGATATTTATACTTTGTAGATGTGGAGATGAAGATTCAGAGGTGAAAGGAAAGATTCTGGAACATTCATATCCTTGAGTTTTTGAACATATCTTAGAAGTATCTACTTATAGATGTCAAGAATATTATCATTTTCAAGTTTACACCAGTGTTAGGTTTCATATTTCTTGAGTTGTATTTATTTTTATACACAGCTTTCCTAGAAAACAATAATGGGTCCAGGGTGGCTGAAGTGGAATACTGAAAGATGAGATGAAAAAACTATGAAAATAATGAGATAAATATAATAGAAAAGATTATAAAAGCTCTATTTAGCACATTAAGGCTTTCCTTGTTTGTTTTTTTGGGACAGGTTTTCACATAGGTTGGCTTGACATTCACTATGTCGCCAAGACTAGCCTCACACTCATGCTAACGCTCCCATGTCTATTTTCTAGATGCCAGAGTACAAGTGTGACCCTTAATTCCCAAATCAAATTTAGGACTTTTGACCATGAGGACCTGATGTGTATTACTGAGCAGGAGAGTGGTAGAAGATGCTAGCTTACAGGAGACCAGCTGTAGTATGAAGAAATTAGAACATGTTTGTAGACAAAGTCATGGGACACAATAAAGACTGACGTTGAAGATGCAGGAGAGACAGGGGTGGTTAACAAAATATGTTCTAAAGTGGTTCATTGGGATAATGAAATGAGGCTAGTGGATAGTATAGCTACTGCAAATAGGATTGAGGGAATGGTTGAATTAGTGATTTCTAGGTTGAGATAAATATGTGGTATCTCGGATTGGTTGAAATTGTTGGCCTGTTGCCTGCAGCTACAACACGATATCACAGATGGAGTTAATTTTAAACCATAGAAGCTTATTTATTCTGTGAATCTAGAAACTGGGATGTACAAGTCTGGGGGAGAGCACCTGGTGAGGACCCTCTCTATGTGTTGTAACATGTCAAGGTATCACACGTCAAGAGAAGTGAAAGGGTGCAGAGTCCTTCACGTTATAACCAGTGAACTTCCACAATAATAGCGTTTTCTATTCATAAGGGTGATAGTGAATGACTAATCACTTCTTACAAGACCCGTTTCCCACAGATTGGTGTTGTTATCATACCTTGTTGGGGAAGCTTCTTTGTGCAGTGGGTGGTGTTTATTGCAGAAACTCAAAGTGCAGACAGTAAGCATTAGTGAAGTGTTCAATTACAAATGGGACATGACTATCACATCCCCTCCACAGGCTTCAGGTATCTTTGTTGAAGAGGGGATAGAAGACTTGTTAAGGGTTAGGAGTCACAGAACACTAGAGTGAAACAGTATCTTCTAGACAGGACTATGGCTCTTAAGAACTCACAGCAACTGTGGAAGCCTGTACAAGATTTGTACAAGATCAAGGCAGATCTTAGAATGCAGTAGGAAGGGGTTCATGAAAACTCCTAAGAAAATATCGATAGCTGATGACTTTTGGGGAGAGTTAGTTTTCTTTAAGGGTGTGACCATTGGTTAATTGACCATACACCAGTGGATGGCTCTACACTCCGGGGTTTGTGAAGCAGGTGGTATAATTATTATACTTTGCAGATACAGAGATGGAGGTTTATTTTAAAAAGGTATAAAGTAGGAGGGCAGTTAGGGAGACATGGAGATGGATCTAGGATGAGTTGAGGGTAAGGAGTGATTGTTAAATATGGTCAAAATTTATTGTATGAAGTTCTCAGAAATTAATAAAAAATAATGAGAAAAGAAGCCCCACCTTTCAAAATTGTTGGAGCCTGGATTAAGTTTATAACCAGTGAATTTTGGGTCACAAATGTAAACAAGAGTCACGTGTCTTAAAACAAGTAGAAGGATGAGCTAACTCTAGAGCATAAGAAAGAATGGGCTTGATAACTTTAAGAGTGAAAATCACTTGACTTCCCACTGTTTGTAGTTCAAATCTCTGTTTGCTGTAGAGGCAGCCACCCTTCAAGGTGCTTCCAAAGATTTTTTTGCTACCTGGTATGTGTGTTGTATCCTTCCACATAGGGTTTTTATGACTTGGTATATGTGTTGGATCCTTTCACAAAGAACCAGGGCTGGGCTGTGTGACAAGTACAGTTTGGGAGCGGTGACAGAGTGATTTCTGAGACTGGGTCATAAAGTGCACAGACTGTGGGGTCTGTGTCATTTCCTGTCCCCAGATAGACGACCCTCAAAATTTAAAGGACCAAAATCTAGAATACTGGGAGAAAAATGCCAGTCTTCCTGGGGAGAGAGAAAGGGCAAGCCTTACACAATTACAGAGAGCCTTGCTAGGGTCCCAAGTATCAGGTCGGGGGAAGCACCATGAGATGGGGAGGAGCCTGTCTGATAGTGACAGAAATATCTTTTAGAGTGCTCACTATTGAAGAAGCTGACATCATCTTTTTAGGATGCATAGGCATTCAGGTGGAAACTCATATATACAAAAGAAACCTTTCCCCACAGCCAGTACCAACTTTTATCCATGGGAGTTGTCCCTTTGGCAGCAGAACCTCCATTTCCAGGAAAACTTTCAGGTGGTTAACAGTCCTGTCAAACAAATGTCTGAGTGCGATATCATGGAGAACCCCGAGTCTGAAAGTGTCCAGTCAAGCTGATCTTGAATTCCTGAGCTGTAGGAACTCTGAATACCACAGGTATTTTATGTTTCTTTAAGCAATTAAATAGGGGGCATTTGTTAAATGTTCATATCTATAATCTTGATTTGAAAGTCTTTGTGGGTGGAGCCAACATGATGGCTCATTGGGTAAGTTTGTTGCCTCTAAGTCTGACCACCTGAGTTTGATCTTGAGTGAGTAATTAAAAAGTTCTGTGGATATGATATAACTGGGAAAGAATGATTATCATATCAATGAATTAGTAAGTAAAAGGGAATCTATATTTTTCCTAGTTAAAATCCTTTATTTGATTTAGGAAAAATCTTATAAACAAATCTCTGATAAGAGAACAAGGGAAAAAAGGAGTCAACAGTATTTGATGAACAATTGATTCAAAGATAACTGAACTTTATATGCATAATGCATAACCACAGGAAAAGCACAAAGAAAATTAACACCATTTTGAAAGTTAGTAATTTAAAGAGAATAAAGCAAAAGCATGATAAAGCAAATTAAATGACAAGGTAGGGAAGCATGGTGTGGTTGCTCTTGTCTGTAATTCCAGCACTTGGGAGGTGGAGGAAGGTGGATCAGGGATTTAACAGGCGTTCAAGATCATCCTTGGTAACATTGTGAGTTCCAGCCTAGGTGACATGAGACCTTGTCACAAAACAAATGAATTAATGAACAAACAAAACTAGGGAAATACTTGTAGTGCACAAAATAGATATTGACTGTTCTTATACTGAGACTTTGGAAAGCACACAGAGACAATCTGAAGAAAACTTCAGGGTCACAAAAAGTAGAAATAAAAGTTTTGATCAGTATCTATAAGATATTATCCTAAAATTATCCCCCAAATTTAGTTATGTTA
>LOJH01072369.1:308-11293 GCA_001685095.1 Ellobius talpinus
TCTGGTGGAGATCACTGACTCTGGATCTGGTTGCTGGCTCAGTCCTGATCTGCCCGTGTTCTGGGACTGGGTAGGCTCCCTGTATTGGATTTGCTCCTGGCTTCTGCTCCTGGTGGAGTTTGTGTCCTCAGTTCCTTGCTCAGTCCCACTCCTATGGAATTTGTTGCCCAAGGTGGAGTTCATTGCCTCAGGGCAACTTTGGCCTAGGTTACCAGCTTTGACCTGTATCTATAAATCCTGGTCTGGATTACCTCCTGCAGAAGTCCCTGGGTTGGAGTTGGACCTGGAAAGGTTTCTGGTTCTGGTCTACTGCCTCAGAGGTCCCAGGTTTGGTTTCACCCAGACCCGCATAGGATCTGCTTACTTCCTCAGAGGTCCCAGACTCATGCTTGGACCTGCAGAGGTTCCAGGTTCCTGCCTATTCCCTTTGATGTCCCAGACCAGTGCCCTAACTCACAGAGGTCCTGGCTCAGGCCTACTGTCTTTGAGGTCCCAGACTCATGCCTGGCCCCACTGAGATCTCTGGCTCCTGCCTATTCCATTGGAGGACCCAGGTTAACTCCTAAGTGTTTTATTTTTGAACATATTCTATTTGTTCTGCTTTCCCCTTATTAGTGTTTGCAGAATGTTGGGTCCATGGGGGTCATGCATAGATGGGGACAGACCACCACAGGCTAGTAAATCAGGAACAAGCTTCATTCTAGGAAAAAGAAAAGTATAAAAACTCAGTGGGGCACCAAAGCTTGTCAGCTAGCTGATACCACAGCCAGAGACATGGGATGCTTTTGTCTTGTAAACAAAGTAGCCAGTTATAAAATGAAATAATCCTCTGCTGATAATTGATCCTTAAGCTGCTGAGAAGGCTGTTGGTAGTTTGTTCTTCTTTTTAGGATTACAACTTTATATGTCTTTCTTTCTACATTCTAATTTTTGGCACCTATATTTTTATATTCTTTCCCCTAAACTTCACAGAATCCATCTTAGGAGATACAGTTGCTACACACACAAGAATTCTTAGGAATTTATGAGGTAACTGGATATCTTGAAAACCTTGGATTTTGTCTGTTTTTCTTTTTTTTGGAATCTCTTTTTTCCTTTATTGGAAATAGATTTTTTCCCATATAGTATATTTTGATTATGGTTCTCTTCTCCCAACTCCTTCCAGATCCTCCCTACCTCCCTACACACACCCCCAAATACACACCTTTCCATGTTCTTTCTCTCTCAGAATACAAACAGGCATCTAAATAATAATAAAATAAAAGCAAACAATCCAGAATAGTACAAAACAGACAGGAAAAAAAAGTCAAAGGAAAAGCATAAGAGACACCTATAGACACTGACACACATACAGAATATTCATTAAAAACAAATTCAGAAACCATAACTTATCAAAAAAAGACCTGTACAGTAAAAATAAATAAATAATCAAATAGTAAAAAATACTGTCAAAACATTGCAGGACTGAAACCCTCCCAGAACACCGTAGAGCTCATTTTTTCTGTGTTGGCTGCTTACTGCCAAGCCTGGGGCCTGCCCGAATCTCTTTCAGAGGAAACTATTTTTTTGTGAGTAGTTATCAATTGACTATAAGTTCTAGGTTAGGGGTGGGGACTTGTGTCCCGTGTCAACTCTTGGACCTTATCTGGGGCATCCCTGTGCAGGCCTTGTGTAGGTTGCCATAGTCTCTGAATTCATACATGTATTGGTTCTGTTGTGTTTAGAAGGCCGTGTTTCCTTGGTGTCCATCACCCACTCTGATTTCCACAATTTCTATGCCTCTTCACAGTTCCCTGAGTCCCGAGGGGAGGGATTTGAGGGAGACATTCCATTTTGGACTGAGTGTTTCAAGGTCTCTCACATTTTGCAGTTCTGAGTCTCTGTATTTGTTCCCGTCTGCTGCAGGAGGGAGCTCCTCTGATGACAGCTGAGTAAGACACTGGTCTATGAGTACAGCAGATGCCATTAGGAGTCATTTTTATTGCTGTGTTCCTTTAGCAGAACAGTAGTAGTGCTTAGTTTTCCCCTAGGTTCATAACCTATCTAACCTCAGGCTCTTGGCCATTTAGGCAGTGTTGAGCATGGGTTCCCTCTCACTGAGTGTGACTTTATTCAAATCAGTCATGGTTAGTTACTTTGACAACTTTTGTGACTAATTTAAAATGACCACTTCCATCTCCCTTTCAAATTTCAAGAATAATATTCCTTGATATTAAACTCCTAAAAGGCCTGTAGACCCT
This sequence comes from Ellobius talpinus, assembly GCA_001685095.1. Lineage (NCBI taxonomy): Eukaryota > Metazoa > Chordata > Mammalia > Rodentia > Cricetidae > Ellobius > Ellobius talpinus. The sequence goes on from LOJH01072369.1 coordinate 2,549, forward strand.
ATACTATTATTAAAATAGTCTCAATGTAGGAAATTGTTGAGTTATTTTCTAAATGGGATCGAATGAGAATTTATTGTTTATAAAATGAAGATGCATAAAAAGTGTTTTTTACTAACCTGTGCACTTGATTAACAAATTTAAAAACACAGGCTAACAACTAAACCTTTGTGCACGTGTAACTTCCATACTAAGCAAGCATTTTAACACTAGGCTGCAACCATGTCCCTCATCTTACTTTTCATCCATTTTGTTTGTTCTTTGGCAATCTCATATGTGTGCCATTAACCCCTTTCTGATTTCCATCCCAACTTTACAGCCCCTGCCCACGTTCACAGCTGCATTTTTGTTGTCCAGATGCACATCTTGTGTGTTCTTCACCTGTGCCACTGTCATTTCCCCTTATACTGCCTTTTCTCACATGGACTTCCTAGTTCCCTTTGCTGAAAATCAAATCATCATCATACATAAGTCTATTTATGAGCTTCTGTTTTTATTATCGTTCCTGTTTGGAAACAATTCTAAATACACAGAAAAAATCAAAAAAATTTAAAAATCTGCATATATCCTTTGATTCTATTACCTATTTGCATTGATTGCAAGCACGCTAAAAAGATTGAGATTATAGAACCAATATCTTTACAGATCTCTGAGATGAACACATCCCAAATTCACAGACTAGTTTCTCCTGTATCTTAAGTTCTTCTACTGGGGAAGAAAACGAACTTCATATATGTACTTAAACTAAAATGTAGACATATCATATTACATTTTCAAAGGAAAATAAAGCATCATTGCCACATTACGAGATGAACCACACAGCATTTCAGTACTGTGACCAAGTGGGAGCTGCTTGTACAAGGCAGGAACTAGACTGATTACAGCTTAGCTAAATGCTAGGTAGGTCCTGACCCTTACTAGTAATGCTGCATCCTTCCTTTCCTAGATGGTAGCAACAAGTATCTTCTTCCAAATGAACAATCAATAGTAAAGAGAGGGGCTAGGAACCACAGTGGGTAACAAGGGCACTGAGCAAGGTCTCCTGTGGTCATGACGCAGAATGACTTACCGAATCAAATCTAAAGGCTGCTCCTTGTAAAAGTAGGAAAACCGAGCCCAGTTCTGGTGAAGGGTGTACCTCTCATTGATGTGAGTAGGAGTTCTGGATGGCTTCCAGTACTGGCCCTGTGCAGTCAAGGAGAGTGTAAGAGGAGAACACGAGAGACCCAGATGGTGGGGAGGGAGCCTCTCTGGACAGGTGAACAAAACTGACAGCATCTTTTGCTGATTGACTTCTAATTCACACTCCAGTCCTATAGAGTCATTTGCTAACATTTTCCTAAGAAACCACAGTCAGAGTGATTTATTTATCAAGCTGGCCCAGGAAACAAAGGGCCATTTACACAGCAGCTGTTTAAGCTGTTAGAACATTACGTGGCCATGAGAACTGCAGAGGAGAGAATGAGGGGAGTGTGCGTGAGTATCCAGCTTCAAGTTTAACACAAGTGAAGGCTTATGATAAAGAGGGACATTTTATACCCTCTTTTCACTACCTTTTAGGGAGTGAAAATTGAAGACGGTGTCCCGAGGGTGGTGTTTGGGGCTGGTGTAAATCACCTCTCTAGAAAGCACACGAGAGAAAGCCCAGCACTTCAAAGTTGACAGATGTCAAAGATGGTGAAGTCCAGCTCCTCCTAAAGGCAGCTCAGTGCCACTCATTTCCAATGAGCAAGGGAAGCTGTGCTGCTTAAAATACCCTGGGACCACGGCAGGCACTGTAAACAACAGGGCAATGGGCTAAAAAAAATCAATGTCCTGCAGGTAAATAAAATCCTCAAAGTCTTCAAAGCATAATCGCCTTTGTAAATAAAGATTAACAAAAATGCCTGGCAACATGTGCACTACTCTAACAGGGTCTTCCTAAGTATAGCATATATCAGTCTCTTGACTGGAACCTCCACACTGTTTTTCTCTGGAAGACTATGGACATCTTTGGGTGGGAGGCATTATAGGAGGCAGACAGTTTCCCTCCTTTATGTTAAAGGATCACAGGCGTGTTAAAAGGGGAAAATACTTCTATGAAATTGCTGCTGCAACCTACAGGAAGCGGATCATAGTCATCCTTGCAGAACCAACTTAAAGTCATATTTCACAGTGTTGTTTGGTTGGTTGCAGTGTAAGTCATGTGGAAAAGTTTGGCTGCAGGCCTTCAAAAACCACTTCTAATGAGAGACAGAAAGGGTGTGGACTTGGATGGGAGGAGAGGTAGGGAAGATCTTGGAGATGTTTTGATTGAGGGAGCCATTGTGGGTCTACCAAGAAACCTGGCACTAGAGGAATTCCTAGGGATCCACTAGACATCTGCTTCGTTTCTAGGTAGTCCTGACCTCTGAACTTGGGTTCATGGTTTTGTGAAAATAATAGCCAGCAAAGTCCTTTCCCTGTGATTGAATCCAGTTCTCTATTGGATGGATAAACATGAATGCATTTACTCATTAAAAGATTCAAAATCTATGACAAAAGACGGGATAGAAATTTCTGAGTAATGTGTCACCCAAATATATAATATTTAGAGAGTTGATCCTAAAGAAAATACTGTGTGCAAATACAAATGATCATTCAAAGTACTTTTCATTAGAAATGCCAGCATAATAAGGCATTGAATGCACTTTAGCTCCACGAGTACTCTCCTCAGGTTGGAAGCAGGGAGTCTGGAAGTTTTCCCTTTGCTAAGGAGAACTAAGCAGCTTGTAAGAATATGGAAAAACGCTGGACTATTGTTCGATCCCTCAGGAAGGCAGGCTGTGACTGTGAGACAGGAAATGGGCTCTGCATTGTGGAGGTTGCTGATACTCACATCGTGGAGTGGGAAGGCAGATAAGTAAGTGTTGGAGTTTAGCAGTCTTTCAATTCCAATCTTTTTCTTCCCCTCTTCAACTCCAAAAGGGCATCGTGACAGAATATAGTAAACCTGCCAGGTAGGGACCAGAAGTCAATATACGAATTCTACCTACAGCACACAGGTGTGCAGGGACTTCAATATGTTGAATATCTGAGGTAAAAACGCAGGGACTAAGACACTAAACCTAAAAGTTAAATGTGAAGACACTTCAGCACCTTGCAGAACCTCAAACTTTTCACACTTTGATAATCGCAAGTGGTCAGTGTCTACTCTGAATGGACACAGGCCCTGACTCTAGAAGGATGCTTTTCTTCACGGACTGTGAGACGCCGTAGATTGAGGCGCTAGATGGAATTGGCAGGAGTTTTATTCCTGGGTTCTGACAATACCCCATTGCCTTCTTTGAGGCCTAGGGTGCATGAATCATCATTTAATTTTCTTCTCTTGTATCAAATGCCTCTGAGACACTGACATGCCATAAATTTTTACTAGAATCGCTGTTTCAAGTGCCATTATTAATAGCTCACTTGGAGAAATAGGGGACTAAATTGATATGTGGCCAGGTTGGTTTCAGTATTTCTTCAGCCTATCACTCTGATGATATAGATGGGGCCTTTGCCAGACATTATCTTGTTTACCATACTGGGACTGTTGATCAAGCTCAGTCCTTGAGACACCTAGAGCCTAGATCTTGGGGCTTTTACTCTAAAACTCCTGGTGACCATGTTAGACCTGTCTTCAGGCTCTACCTAGTTCGGGCCCACCTGCACCTTACATCTGCAGCTTCTTTTGCCACTCAAATCTTGGCGCCTTCATTCATATTGAAATCAGTTCTTTGCAAGCTCTTCATAGTTTTCATATTTGATCTCCTCCAATGAGTTGTGAATATTTTAATGACATCTAGGATCATGAATCATTTCTAGAAGATTTTCAATTCATCAGAACAGTCACTATCTCTTTTAGTCATAGCCTTTAAAAACACGAACACATTTGCTGTATCAAAGGACCCGAAACTGGTGATCCCCGGGCTGAGGAATGGAGGTCATGCTTGCAGCATGGAGAGAAGCCATCTCATGTTTCTCAGTTTGAGTGCCAGGGAGCTATGTGCTTCCTGAAGTAACAAGAGAAATTGTTTCCTGCAAAGTGCATTCCATCTGTGGGTTAACATGTTCAGTTTAGGCAGATGTGCTGCCCCCTGGGCTTCGTTGTCCTGTTAGAGGGTATAGAGGGAGATAGATGCTCTAGTTCTAATATGCACTAGAATTTTCAGAATGCCATGTGAGCATGGGTTTCAATTTAAAGTTGTTCACTGCCTGGGCCCCTAGCAAAACCATCATCTTGCCCTTTGATGCTCTGAAGCCAGCCTCTCCACTCCTACAGGGAAGTTCTAGAGGGTATCTTCTGATTTTAGAGGACATTGCTGGCTGGTTGAGGTCGCAGCCTCCAGCCTCCGTGCAGCCTGGTAGATTACTCATTAGCTCCAAAACATGGAGTTCCTCTCTCCAGCAAAGCTTCCTGTTCTCCACCCAGCCTTATCTGGAGAATGTGTGTGGGCCTGAAGGACTGACCTTAACTTAAAGCTGTCTCTAAATCAGATGCCCAAGTCATCTTTATCTTGACACTGGGCACAGATCCCTACTAAGAAGACTTGTGCTAGGAGCTCGCTATAGGACCCTACGGTCACATGCAAAGCCTTGTGTTAGGAAAATGCCATTTAATGCAAAGTAGATTTGTTCCCAGGCTCCCCAGTCCTATATAATCCTTAAATCTGGAATAAAGTTGAGCTGATACACAGATATCTGTCTCCCAGAGGACTGCCTCTACTCATGCTCAAGGGCCACCAAAGCTTTCTGTTGCCCAATCTGCTTCTTTCCCCTCTCCACGTGGTGGCCAACAGGCCTAGGGGAAAGAGGACCCCTCCAGTCTGACAAGAAAATTCTGCATCTACACTGAGAACCTGCTAAGAGCACAGTCACTGTCACCAGTTCCCTGACCCAGATCTTGTGGACAGCAAGCTGTAGCTCCTTCCTCAGCACCTGTGACTTCTGGTGTGCACCCGGGTGTGCAGGAGATAGTGTCTTCATTTAAACCAGAAACCATCTTCACAGGCATCAAGGTCTTCTGCAGCAGTTTCTTCACATCACTCTGGCTTCACAGACAGAGGGTAGGGGCTAAATCCACATTAGGTTTGATGTAAGGTAATGTTGGCTTAAAGGTTCGATCTTCTATCCAGACCCCAAAAGGTTCAGCCACAAGGCTGAAAAGGCTGTCTTACTGGATGCCTGTCAACTGCAATACACTTTCAGTTCCCTTCAGGAATGTCTCCTTGGTGTCCAAAATTTGACTGACTGGCACAAGTGGCCTAGCAGCTGGCCATCCTCAGCATTTCACAAATCTGTCTTATGTTTTATGAAGTTTTCTCACTTTTGGCTTTTGATTAAAACTAAGGAACTTTGACTTGATCACACAGAGGTCAATGTGACTTTGTATGCCTGGACCAATTTTCATGGTGTTTTGTCTCAGGGAGAAGGGATCATAGGGAGTGCCAGAGAGACGGGAGGAAATGCTAGTTAAGGGAAGGGTCAAAATATATCCAACATTATCTACCTCTTCATCTTTTGTATGTGTGCAAGATTATTATCTTCGACAATTTATTTATTTATTTATTTGCTTATTTGTTTTGAGATAGGGTCTTAACTTTATTGCTCAGAACTGGCTGGAGCTCACTGCATAGTCTAGGCTGGTCCCACACTTAATGGTGATTTTTCTGCTTCAGCCTTTGAAGGGCCTGTATTCCAGGTATGAACCACCAGGCCCAGCAAGTCTATTCCACAAAGGTCTACTTGTGATATTCAGGAAGGATTCTAACAGTCACATCGACACATGGAGAAAAAAAAAGTGTTACGCCCAGTTGGGGAAGTGTTTCTAGAGCTTCTCAAGGCCGGGTTCCACCAATATTCAGAAAACATGGTGTCACTGAGTCTCAGCCAAGTGGCACATGCATGTACTGTAGCAATGGAATGTGTCCACCACAGATGGACAGGAAGCTGGTGCCCTCCCTTTAGTGTGCTCTGAAAGTCAGGTCTGTCCTTATGACCAAAGAGACACAAAATTTCTTATCAGTTTCTCTTTCCATGCAGATGCATTAAGCAGAGATTCAATTCAGAACTCATGTTAACTGTGTAAGCTTTTCCACCTATACTGGTGGATAAGTCTATATCAAAAATTCTGTACTTTTTCTATTACGATGGTGTGCACACACCTATGCATTATGGGGACTCTAGATTGAACATTATATATGTGTGTCACATGCATGCGTATATAATTTCTTACTGCGGTGTTTGCAAAGATGCTTTCAAATATGAGGGTCTGTCCTAGTAAGATGCTCCAGAGATTTATTCATTGTGTCCATACACAGACTAAAATGCTGAGTGGGACAGGAAGGAAGGGACTCTTTCTACATCAGCCTTCTAAATAGTGAGCGTGGTGCTTCTGTGCTACAGAAGGAAGGGAGCCCATACTCCCACTTACAAAACATGCCGGCAAGGTTTACAAGCAACAGTGAGCAGCAAAGGATGAGGTGAAGGAATAGCAGTGACCTTCCTGCCCTGAACAATCTCCTGGTCCATCTTTGTGGAAGGTGGGATAAAGCCTAAATCCAGCATTTTGTATACATTAGGCTGACACTCAGCAATTAGTAGCATCCTCAGACATTATCAGAAATAGGATTAGGACAATAGAGAAGAAGTTACTGACTACATTTTCATTCCAGCACAGGACAGTAGTAGGACCTCTGCTTCCAGAGAAGTTATCTTATTTAGNTATGGCTTGAGAAGAAGCTTTCTGATGCAAGAGCAGTGCCTCTCTATTCCCTGAAAGGTGCTGGTTTGACGTGTAGGCCTTTGTATCTTTTAATTCTGCTGAGAAAATGAAAATGTTCTTTCCAATTCATATTCAGTTTGCATTGTACCAAAATTTTAGTAGCTACATCTGTTTGATATCTCTGTGAATTTAAATAAAAATAATGGTTTAAGAACTAGTAAGAAAATAGAATGTGCCATATCATCTACTTATAAACAGAGAATATGTGGGTCTCAAGGGCAAATAGGTCTGTAGTGGCTGGGAATCAGATGGTAAAATTAAATCACACACATGTGTGCACATGCATACACGTGTGCGTGCNATGTCTAATGAGAATGAGAGCTAATTCCCACTGAGCAGTTGCTGTATGTTAAGTGTTGTTCAAAGCTGTTTGCAGATGAATTCACTTAAGTTTCAGGGTAACAAGAAATATATGTGATCTCAACCCAACACAAGGAAACAGTGGTGTCTGGGGCTTCCAGGCAGCAATGTACAAGACCTAAGACTACAGAAGGAGAAGAAATATTGTTGACAAGCCTGAAGATGATTTAATAGGGGAGAAAATATCTGAGGCTCCTTGAAGCCTATCTATATATAAAGAAATTAAAATCTTCAAACTGAATTAAACATCGATATTCTGATGTTAAATTTATAGAATCCAATTTTAAGATCATGAAATCAATTTACAATGATGATATAATGCACAAACCCTTGAGCTGTCAGTGATAGGCTATTCTGGAGTTACATAATACCTCCTACACTATTGTATCTACTATCAATCACCTGCTCTTAAATAATATTTGAGGAATAGGGATTTTAACAAGTTAAAACTGGACCTAACAGACTCCAGCCCTGCATAATCCTATGAGATGGTTATATTTGCCATGCCTAGGAAAACCCTGAATGCTTAGCTTTGAGCCTGCACAATCCTGTAAGCACAGAGTCTTACACAACACACATGGAGAGAGGTGTCCAAAGCCTTCACTACTTACAATTCTGTTTCTCGCTGAAGATGGAAAGAAAGTAGCCTCGTCTTCAATGAGGAAGAGCTCCTGACGATGTCTGCTGAAATGGGCAGTGAAATACTCAGGGTGAGGGTACTTCACAGTGGCTGGGAGCTTCACAGGCCCAAGCATGTACCTCAGAGGTGGGTACTTTGGCCGTGGGATGTCACTCAACTTAATAGGCATCTTGATTCCCAGCACTTCAGCATAAGTGACTAGGACCTCCCATGGGGCATGGATCTTCACAAAAAAGGTTTTTCCATCTTCAGAGTTCTGCATAAAAGGAGACAGAGTGAAAGAAAGTTAAAGATTAAAGAAAGCAAATCTCAAATTCTCAATGATGAAAATAAATTTTCAATTTAATCAATTTTTAAGCAAAACTTTTAAGAAATGAGATTCTTCTAAGATGTTTATGTGTGTGTACTGTGGTGGTTTAAAGAAGAATAGCTTCCATAGGCTCATGTGTTTGAGTGCTTTGTCCCTAGCTAGTGGAATTATTTGAGAAGGATGAGAAGGTGTAGATTTGTTGGAGGAACTGTGTCACTGGGAGAGAGCCTTGAAGTTTCAAATGCATACTTCAGGTCTGGTGTCTTACTCTCTTCTTCCTGTCATTGATCAAGATGGAATCTCTCAACTGTTCCTGCCTCTACAAAGTGCTCCTCCATCACATATTCTAAACCTCTGAAATCATTGCTCCCCCCAAAACTTTGTTTTATAAGTTGCCTTGGCCATGGTATCTTATCATAGTTAAAGAAAAGAAACTAAGGCATGTACTAACATAGGAATTAACATATATGTATTATATACTTGTGTTTATATGCATGCCACAAGGAGGAGTGCTACAGAGAGAATTTTGTTTGAAGTATACTTCAGGTCTATGGCTATAATAGCATAAATATACTCAATATCATCTATAATGCTTCAGTGTGTCTAGTTCACTCATCACTAGACTGATTCACAGCGATATATATATATATATAT
>LOJH01072371.1:0-15359 GCA_001685095.1 Ellobius talpinus
CTTCAGGCCTGCAGGCATACACACAGCATATAGTATACATAATAAATAAATAAAAAAAAAGAAAAAAGAAAAAAAAATTGTTGATTAAAAAAAGAAGACTCCTGAGTGCTGAGATTATAGAAGTTTGTTCAGTGAGTCTGTGATCTCAGTACTAGGAAAGTTAAGGCAGAAGTATCACTTGGAGGCTAGCCTGTGCTTTAATAGTGAGACACTGTCTAAAATAAAATAACAAAATAAAATATAAAACATCAACACTCTTGTCCACTGCACATTAAAATTGGTATCAAATGGATTATAAATTTATGTTCATGAACTAAAACTAACACTTTTGGAAGACAATTAGGAGCAAGTCTGTGTTTCTTTGGGTTTAACCTTCTTATAGGGTACCTAACTTACAAGTTCCAGAGCAAGGAAAAGAAGACGGACTTAATGAGAATTAAACATTTAAGATCTCAAAAGATTGTTGTAAAGAAGCAAAGCCCATTTACTAAAAGCAAGAAAATATTAGCAAGTCATGTATATTAAGGAACTTTAGCATAATACATATGCAGAAATTATAATTTCAAAATTAAAGGACACTATAACAAGAAAATGATAAATCTATGAATAGACATTTTCTTCTAGTATCCAGTAAGCATTGCATTAGTAGATGCTCAGTATCATCATTTACTATTATAAAATATAGGTAAAGCTAGAATCGATCAGTTGATTTAAATTGTTTTTCTGCCAGAGAACATTTAGTTCTTGTTTCTGTCCCTTCTAACACTCACTTATTATTTGCCTGAATTCTTTAGTCATTTTTTATTTATAACATTGTGATTAATATGGTTGAGTTTTAGGTGTCCCATCATGCTAGTTTTTCAATCTGTTCATTATTTTCTTATGTTCATTGGTCTTGCTGGTAGTTTTGTGTTTTGTTTTACCTCCTTTTGTACTTTTAGCCATATATCTTTATATCTTAATTTATTGATTCTTGTGGTTACTCATTGCAGTTTATATTCAGGTAATATACCACTTAATGTATTAGTTAAGAATCTTGCACAATGTGTGCTATTCCCTTCCTGTTTTATGTGTTATTTTTATATTAACATTACCTTGTTTTTTGTTTTTTTTTGTTTTTGTTTTTTAGAGACAGGGTTTCTCTGTAGCTTTGGAGCTTGTCCTGGAACTAGCTTTTTTAGACCAGGTTGGCCTTGAACTACCTTTTACTTTTAAAAGGTCAGTTTTATGTTATGGAATTTAAAACATGCCAGGAACTTGAGGCTACTACCTTTCACATTTGGAGAGGACAGGAAGCAAAGAAAGGGGAATGCTGGAATTCAGCTAACTTTCTCCTTTCCTCTTTGTATTTAGTTCAGGATCCCACTTGAAGAATGGTGTGTGGGTGATGTCACGCACACAAAAGACATTAATTAAACACAATGTCATCTTCTATCAGCTAATCCTCTCTGGAAAAGCTACTCACAGCAATGTGAAATGTAAAATTGTGTTTAATTAATGCCGTGTGTGTGTGTGTGTGTGTGTGTGTGTGTGTGTGTGTGAGTGTGCATATGCACATGTGCTTTTCCCCCAACTTCTAGCCCAGGCCGCCTTGGCACTCTCACTCCAGGTGATCCTCAGCCTTTTAGTAATGCTTTTGCCTTTGCTTCCTAAATGCTGAGATGACAGGCTCTTCTCACTTCTTAGTCTAGCCAGATTGAGAATAGAGATTATTTATCACATGATCTTTGTCAAATCTTGTTTACCAACTTTTAAACCCAACTTAATGCTGGACTCATCATTAATTTTTATCATGGTAGCTGACCACCTAAGAACTTAGCCCTACAAAAATCTTTTGAGTATTGGTGTATTAGTTACTTTTCAATTGTTGTGATAAGACACCATGACCAAGGCAGTTTATAGAAGAAAGAGTTTATTTTGGGCTTAGGGTTTCAGAGGGTTGGAGTTTGCAATGGTGGTGCTGAAGTAACAAGCAGCAGGAGCAGCAGCTGAGAGCTCTTACACCATGAATTTTATTCAGGAGGCAAGAGCCCACTAGAGATGAAAGGAGGCCTCCAAAACCTTCAGCCTGCTCCCGTGACATGCCTCCAAACAATTCCTCCAACTAGGGGCCTAGCCTTGAAACATAAGAGTCTATGTGTCATTCTGATTCAAATCACCACAGCTGGCTAAAACAATTTTAAAAGAAAGCCATGGATAAATCTGCCTCTGTCATTGGCACTTTCCCAATCCCATTAAGGTTTTGTGATATTGAACTCTGCTGGCATATGAATGGAATATGAGTGTTTGAAAGTGTGCTACCTACTGTAGGCATTTTGCTTTTGTTAATAACACTTTATGAATGGCTGTAATTCTAGGGAAGAAATAAAACGTTCATTCATTTGTTCTTCATGTAATAAGGAGATATGGACTGTTAAAGTTCGTGGCCCACACATTCTTTGTTAATTCATACTTTTCTCTTTTAACTTCTCTGAACATCTCTGAACTTGTTGGAGAGAACAGGTATGTTTTTAAATTGAGGATAGGCACTGTTTGAGGTGGCATGTAGTGAACTTAAGCCTCAGTGTTATATATGTGAATAGTAAACATTATCTGTATACTGTGTGGAGATGAACTCCATTGTAGAGTAAGAGCTCATGACTATGTAATTGCCTTTTTAGATTCTCATAATCCTTTCTGTGTATAGGCAAGGCAGATGTGCTTTATTTAACAAAGCTCTGACTGACTGGGCTGCCAGTTTTAAAACAGTTCTTTAGATAATGGCAGTTATCATTGCTTAATTTTATACTGTCTTCCACTTATTTATATCTACTATTATTTGCTGATGTCATTCTTTTAGAGAAACCTTTTATGAGGATTCATTATGTGCTTGTGATGACACTGAAAATATTGAAAAGACTTGCTTCCTGAAGAAATGATATGACCTGCAAGGTCTTGGTTAGTGATTTGAGGGCATAGTTTAAGGGCCTTAGTATATAATACTTACATTTGGTTCAAAAAAGATATCAGCATTGGTAGCATATGTGTTTTTAAAAACAGCCTTCTAAGTCTTCAGTTTATAAGGTTTAATTTCTTATTCAGTTTGTGATATCTGTTATCTTTAAAATTACTATTTAGGAAATCATCACCGTCATACGAATTCATTGTTTCTTAATTTTCTTAGAGATATTGTATTAGTTTGCTTTTCTGTTGCCTTGATAAACACTATGATTAAAAGCAACTTGGGGGAGGAAAAGGATTGTATAGTGGATTGAGGTCATAATCCACTATAGAAGGGTATCAGGGCAGGAACTACAGGAACCGTGGAAGAATGCAATTATTGGCTTGCCTTCTGACTTATGCTCAGCTAGCTTTCTTTTCTTTTTCTTTTCTAAGACAAGGCCTCAACTATGTAGTTCTGACTCACTATGTAGACCAGGCCGGCTTGAACTCACAGAGTTTCTCCTGCCTCTGCCTCTCTAGTGCTGGGATTAAAGATGGGTGCCACTATGCCCAGCTTCAGATTGCTTTCATGTACACTATGGGGCCTCAAGCCTAGGTATGGTGCTTTTCACAGTAAGCTAGGACCTTCTACATCAGCTGACACTCAAAAAATTGACCCCGCAGACTTGTCCACAGGCCAATCTGAAACAGACAGTATTTCAGTTGAGATTCTCTCTTTTCATCTGACTCTAGGTTGTGTCAACTTGACAATAAAAATTGACTGTGTGCATGCACACATACATATATGTAAATATATTTATCTGTACATGCTTGTTTTATTGCATAGCCATATTGTTTACTATAATGACATTTAAATCTAAGAAATGACTTATTGGAATAATTTTATAGTCTTATTTTTTATGAAGATTTGAACATTGGCATCATAATTACTTTACAAATCTTTTCTCTTTCAGCATACTGCCCTTTAATAAACAGATGGTCACAGTAAATGCTGTATAAATGAAAGTGTCTTAGATAACAAATTGCAATATTTGGGAAAGAAAATATAATTAGTTCTCCAAATTCTTTTGGCTCTCTGGTTCAGGGAACAATGTATTAATTAGCTTCCTTACTTGCAAACTACCATTAGTTATTTGGATAATATCCTTTTCTTATTTTGTACCATTGTATTTTTATCGTAAGCCCCGTTCCCATCTTTTACCCACTACCACACAAACCTCCCCTAATAAGGTCCCCAATTTCATTCATTTGGTTTATATTGTGAGAGAAATGTTTGCATTATTGTATGTATTTTATCTTCAGTCTTTGCTTCCCTCGCCTGACTTGATGGTGTTTTAGTTTAGGGATGTTATACTAAGTGTCTTTAGCTAACCAAAAACAATTTGGTTCATATCTAAGTTATCCAGACAGTGGACACCTAGGCTGCTTCCAGTAACAGACAATGCTGTGATGAACATCTTCACAGTTTGGAACAGTCTCATGTTTTAGTTTTGGGGAGTGTGTATCTAGGGGTGGAATTGCTGGGTCAGAACATAGTGATTTATGTTGGCATTTTCCCTCACTCATTTATTTCTTTTGACAAATTTTTGTATCACTTAACATACAGTTAGTTATGGTCAGTTAAAGTATATTTTACTATAATACACCCATAAAACTTACATTTTACCACTTTCATGTGCAGTTTGGTAGCATAAAATGTTTATTCTGTGGTAAAACCATCACTGTCACTCATCTCCAGAAGGTTTTCATTTTCCTCCACTGAAACTCAGTAGCTATTAGTCAACAACCACTTATTGCTAATTTCTCCAATCCCTTTACTTTCTGTCTCTATGAATTTTCTTAGTCTATTTAACTCATATAAATTGAATTGTACAATATTGTTCTACTCTACAATTTTTAATACTTTCAAGGTTTATCCTTATAACATATCAGATTTTCCTTTCTTTAAAATGTTGAATATTATTCCATTAGGTGTACATATATCACATTTTGTTTCTTCAGCTATTGACATACACTTGCATTCTGCCCACTTGCTGACTGTTGAAACCATGCCATTATTGATACAAGTGTACAGATAATCTGTTAAAGTCTTTTTTTGTTCAGTTCTTTTGAAACTCATGAGAAGTGATTGTTCTGTTTTATTGCTTTAGGGATTACTGTACTATTTTCCATAGTGATCGTGCCATATTATAATTCCCAGTAGCAGTGCACAAGGATTCCCATTTTTCCTTATCTACATTTATGAGGCTATTTTTAAAAAACGACCTCTGTAGTAATAATCATGAGAGAAAATCTGTTAAGATCTTATTGTGTTCCTCAGTGTTTTTAAGATTTACATCTAAGAAGAATTCAAACCTCAGCAGATTTTTGTGTGTGTATACCCATATAAATATAATTATACATATGTGTATATATCACTAGAAATAGAATCCCTCAGAAAACAGGATGTTGAACTGGAGCTTTGCATGGGTACCAGTATTTAGCAGATACTTCTGTATCCCAAGAGACCCACTAGCTTTTTGTAGCTGGAGATCACCTTGAATTTCTGCTACTCCTGCCCGTACCTCCCAAGTACCTGGATTACTTGTGTGGGCTACCATACCTGGTTTTTGTAGTGCTGGACCTTGAACCCAGGTCCTTGTGGATGCTAGGATGGCTCAGAACCTGACTAGCTACATCTCTAGTCCCTTAATTGTGTCTTCTGAATTTCTTGACTTACACCAAGAGTGTAAAAAGAGGAAAACGTTTGTCAGGTAAGTGTTTCTGTAATGTCAGTGCTTTACCTAGTTTCCAGTAAGTTAGGATGTCCAAAGCTTTTTATCAAGCCTAGTGTGAGGAGTTTTACTTGGGCTCTATAAGGATCATGTAACTGGCTAATAAGATTTAGATATTTGAATCCTACCCAAGAAAGCTGAAGTGTTCTATGGTAATAGTCCTGGGTTAAGAATTACACTTCCCCCCAACCTGTGGAGAAGAATTTCTGAAGGACAACAGTGGACTGGCTGTAAGGGACTATAGGCTGTGCTGTTAGGGCTTAGAAGCTGAGTAGGTATTAGGAGGGAGCTGTTAACTGAGGGAAAGCAGTGTCATGGCAGATCATACATTTTAGAAGAATGCATACAGTCTATCCAAGAGTAGAAGAATCAGCTTTGGATATCTGCTGTCTCCATGGAGTCCCAGGCCATTTTGCTACAAGCAATAGTCGAACAAGAATCATCCAAAACGATTGGTGTCTTCTTCTGAATTTGACTCTGGTGGCTCAAAAAATGTGAGAAGACAGTGCACTAGGAAACTTGTGTCCAGGAAAGGGGGACCTTGTTTCCTCTGACCCTGGCAGTGACTGGTTCTGGGTGGTCCCTGGCAAATTGAAGGCCCTAGATTTAGTGTTAAATGTACTTGGAGTATCAGGATTTTTGTCCTTGTTTATTTGTTTGGTTTTGCTTTTGTTTAGTCTTTATTTTGAAAAATAATATTTTAACCATCAAAATTTTGAGAGAAGTAGTATAATAAATATCCTGCATTTTTTTAGTTATTAAGATTTGCTCAGGACTGAGTGAGTGAGTGAGTGTGTGAGTGTGTGTGTGTGTGTGTGCGCGTGCGTGCGTGCGTGCAGTTTTTGTATGGTAGGTGAGGTTAGTCCATTTGAAGTACTTTATTTTTAAATACTGTTTAAGAATTAAAGTGTTTTTCTGTTGCAACAGTATTGTAATCTAATACTGTTTTTATACCTTATGTTTAACTTTTGGCACAGTAATGTATAACATATAGTCCATATTCCTTCTTCCCAAGTTATCCAATTTAAGATTAATAATTTAAAACTACTGAAATGAATTTTATACAAAGGAACCCTATGAGTGTCACTTAACTTGTGAGAGACCGGATTACTTGAACTTTTACTCTGGGGTGGAGATTGTTTGATCACTTTGAATGTTTAAGTAGTAAGAGGTTAAAAATAAAGTTTTTGTCTAAAACCCATAATTTCCGTTTTGGTTAACATGCTAGGTATGTTACCAGTTTTGTAACTGTTAACAATTATGGAATGATGGTCACCCTTGAACCTGCATGAGAGTGGTTCATTGGACTCTCCTCCTTGCTGCAGTAAATATTTAATAACTTTAGTAATAAAGAGTTAGGGGATTTTTTTAAATCTGTTTTCAAATTTATAGTTTGAGAAGATTGTTAAAATCATCATAAATATTGTTAATATCAGAAGAAATCTATCTAGAAGACTAACACGCAGTAATAATTCCTTCATCTTTAAAATATTTGACATGTATAGCGCTTAGTCTTTTCCATATGCAGACCTCATGATAACTTTTATTGATTTTATTAAAAGTCAGTCATTCTTTGGAATTCATTATTCATTTTGAAGGCCTCCATTCATCTTTCCCAAAGTTTGTTATCTGTCTCTGATGTGGAAGAGAGACAGAGTCCATGGTTGACAGTAATGAAGGAACAGTAGGTAAAAGTTTGACAACAGTGGGTGACAGTTCATAATAAGTCCAAAATAAAGAAGAATGATATAAAAATTGTAATTGAACCTGAGAAATTGATTTCACATGGTGGTGCAGTGCTGATCTTGTAGCTCGAATTCAGTCTTACCAGACAACAGAATATAGGTAAGCTAAGATGAATGATTTTTATAAGGTTGATTCTCTCTCTCTCTGATTCTCTCTCTCTGATTCTCTCTCTCTCTCTCTTCATTCATTATTTATGTGTGTCTGTGTATATGATGTGCATCTGAGTGCCAATGTCTATGGTGGTCAGAATTGAATTCCTTTGGAGTTGGAGTTAGAGGCATCTGTGAATCATCAGATGTGGGTTCTAGGATCTGAATTGGGTACTCTGGAAGAGCAATATGTGTTCTTCCCATCTTTCCAGTCTTAATGAGTGGTTAAAAAGAAGAGACAAAAATAATATAGAACTGTACCATAACACTGTTCAACTTCTGTAGGATTTATGATTTGGATTTTAAAATATCTTGTGTATTATGAATAGCAATAGATTTATTATGTTATATATTATATATTAATATATTTATTTTTAGACATTTTTGTACTTTTTGATAATCAAAGGGATATTTTTGTTACACATGGTTGTTCCCCCCAAACATTTCTTCCTCATTTTTTTCTTTTGAGACAGTAAGTCACTGTGTAGCTGCATTTTACCTTAAACTCAAAATCTGCTCTCAACCTCTGTGTACTGAGTTACAGGTGTGCACTATCATGCTTATCAAACTTAACATTTGGTAGATAGCAAGAAAATACCACTCGAAAGGTTCCTGAAAACATATAGCTCTTCATTGATTTCTGAATGTTAAAAATCCTACCATTTTGGTTCTATATACTTTAAAGAGGTTGTATACATTGAATAATCATGAAGAAGAATTACATTAATAGATGAGATGATTTTATTTGGCTTTTGAATGAAAGACAACTTACTTATCAATTTTAGTGTTTCTTAGCAACATAAATTATCCCTGTCTTGGGTATTTTCATATCTTTCTTTAAAGACATATTTGGAAATGTTTATGACATAATAATATATGACTTGGTGCTTGTCCATCTGTCTGGAAGCTTTTTTCTTTATTACCTAAACATGCTAATTAAACTTCACATTCAAATAATTCATTCTTTCAGTTTAATAACCCATATTTTGACTTGAGGATTATTTGGCTTGTCAGAATCTTAAAAGGATTCTCGAAAATAAATTTCTTCTGTGCATTGTGAAGCTAAAAGTTATTGAAAATGTGCTATATTTTCATAATAAAACAAGTACAAAAATACTGCCCTGGGAATTGGCTAAGTATTTTCTTATTGTTCTTTGCCTCTAGGGACATGGTTTAATCACTTTTGATAAAGAAATGGCTTGGCTATAATTTTGGGAAGTTGACTTGATTTCACTTGAAGTCATAATTTATGAAAATGCTAGGCTTATGGGGAATGCTGTTTCATCCATCCATTCAACACATATTTATTGAGCACTGTTGCCACACCAAATGCTGTGATAGCCACTGTAAAGTTCCATGGTAAGTAAAATTATGGGGACTTTGCTTTGTAGGAAAGAAGCATGGTTGTGAGCAGGAATCTGATTATGATTGGGTAAGAAGAGCTTCTTTGAAGAAGGGAGGCTTTAGATGCTGTCTGAAGAGGTCTAGTAGGGGCATCATGCGCCAAGATTGCATGGCAGGAAGAAGACAAGAACAGTGAGTGACAGCTCAAAGGTTGACACATTCAAGGAAGTTTGTGGTCATTCGTTTTAAGTGATTTATAAGAAAAATAAACAGTCAGTGCTGAAACTTGCTTAGCATTGCCAAGCTCCATCCCCAGGCCAGAGGTGGGAAAAAGAGAACTTTGTTGACTGAGTTTTCTGTTCTGCCTGGTTCCTGCATTGTTAAGTCCCAAAGAAATCACACAGAGGTCTACATTATTTATAAACTGATTGGCCCATTAACTCAGGCTTCTTATTAACTCTTATATTAGCCCATTATTCTTGTCTGTGCTAGCCATGTGGCTCGGTACCTTTTTCAGCGAGGCAGTCACATCTTGCTTCTTCTGTGGTCAGGTCACAATTGCAGAGGAATGGGCTTCCTACTTCCCAGAATTCTCCTGTTCTCATTGACCCACCTCTGATTCCTGTCTGGTTGTCCCGCTTATACTTCCTGCCTGGCTACTGGCCAATCAGCANTTATAAACTGATTGGCCCATTAACTCAGGCTTCTTATTAACTCTTATATTAGCCCATTATTCTTGTCTGTGCTAGCCATGTGGCTCGGTACCTTTTTCAGCGAGGCAGTCACATCTTGCTTCTTCTGTGGTCAGGTCACAATTGCAGAGGAATGGGCTTCCTACTTCCCAGAATTCTCCTGTTCTCATTGACCCACCTCTGATTCCTGTCTGGTTGTCCCGCTTATACTTCCTGCCTGGCTACTGGCCAATCAGCATTTATTTAAAATATAATTGACAGAATATAGACCATATTCTACCACACCAGAACTTTTTATAGACTTGTATGCATTTTTGGATATTGATTTATCTATTGTAAGATAGTAAGAATTGTTTTTGCTTACCTTCAAGATTTAAAGATCCTGTAGAGTTTACTTTTATTTTTCCTATTTGATGCTTTTGTTCTTTAAATAGTAATCCTCTATGATTGTCCAACTGCTTGAGCAGAATTATTCCAGTGTCAGAGGTCTCAATTTCTTCCTTGGAAATGGCTTCAGTTCTAGGTATCCTTAGTCTATTAAGATTTCTTTATCAAGTGATGTTAAGTGTTTACTTTCTCTTCACCAATACTTGTAGTTTGTGATGAAACTTAGAAGTTCAGTTGTGTTTTCAGATTCCTATCTGTTGATAATTACTGATAAATAGCTACAAGTGTCTTTTCAAAAAGTTCTTTCCCCACAATCAGAAAAAAATCAAGTAAAGAAGCTCCATTAGTAGAATGACACAGGCTTCCTCCTCTAGTCTGCAGGTGTTCATTGCTTAGCTTCCGTGGCTATCAGTCCATTGCTTTGTTTGATTGATGAGTACTTAATGAATATCTTCTTTGCAGTCAGTCTTACAGTACTTGCTAGAATTATAGAAAGGATTCTGATACAGTTGTCCTTTTGAGGACCTTTCTTTCCAGTGGAAGTAAGAAAATAACATAGTACACTATAATGCATATAGTCATTGTATTTGTAAGTGGATTGAGATGATAAAGTACTGGAAAAATGTGTTTCTTTACAATAAGTAATAGAAACTAGTGTATAAACTCATATTCTCAAAATATTTCTAGTAACCAAGAAAGCAAGTCAGGTAAGTCAGTGTTCATCAGACATTCAAAAAGTTTCTAAAATAAAAACTGTCCATTAGCATGTAAAATCTGTGTTTATTCATTGGCTGGTGTTTCTATGGAGGAAGCTTAGTCAAGTAGACTCTCAAAGAAGTTTATTATGCAGAACAGATGATTATAGAGTCCATTATAATAGATGAAACTGGTGATACTTGTACTCATTGTATGTCTGTCTATTGCCTATTTATTTATGTAATGTTAGGATTTGAATCCAGAATCCAGTGCCTTGCATAAACTATACAAGTACTCTTAGCTACAGTCCCAACACAGTTGTTATTTATTTTTTTGTTGTTGTTTAAATTATATTTTTATTTATTTTGTGACCATGTGTGTCCATGGCAGGAAAGTGGAGAGGTCCGAGAACAACTTCAGGGAGTCATTTTTCTCTTTCCACCATGTGGGTTCTGGGTATTGAGTTCCGGTCATTAGGCTTGGTGGAAGACACCTTTACTTGCTGAAACAGCCCTCTGGCCCAATTAAATCCCCCCCCACACCAAGATAGGGTTTTTCTGTGTAACAAACCTAGCTGTCCTGGCATTATCTCTGTAGACCAGGCTGGCCTCGAACTCACAGAGATTCACCAGCCTCTGCCTCCCAAGTGCTGGGATTAAAGGCGTGCGACACCATCACCCAGCCCAGTTAAATAATTCTTAATGGTCAAAATCTTTTAGGGAGTAAAATAGCAAAACAGACAAATGTTTAATCAGTTTGAGTGTAAACAATATTTGATATTGCATTTAGGTAGAAAATTAGATTTCAGACATTATCATCCTTCCTGAGTCCAGTTTGAAATATATACTGTGTAGACACGAGAAAGATTAGAGTGTGTAGAGTTATGCTCCAGCCTGCTGTTATTTGTAGAGCCTTATTAAGGAAAGGGTGGATGGTTAGTATGAACTTGTTACATAGTGAATTGTGAAATGCCTGTGATGTTCTTTAGTCCACCTTTGTGAGAGGATAAGCATATATGTGCACACATAAGAATACAGATTTCTCACAGAAGTTTTTTAACCAAGCAAGTAGGTGCTGTTTGCAGTGTAGACTAGATAAAGTGGAAGCAATTGCTTTTTCCTGTAATCATTGCAGCTGCTCTTTTGCTTTGTATCTGCTCACAACTATATGCTATATATCTCCCTGGTTTTCTTTTTTCTTATATTCTGAAATGGATGTATAACAAAAAGTTAGAATATACATTTTTATTCATTCAGGATGTCACCTTGTGTTTCAATATCATACTTAACTGTGTTCATTCCTTTTATATATGATTTGTTTGTTTAGTCTCTAGTAAAGCCTGGCAAACACAATAAAATTGGATTAATTTTTATAAAATATATTATCAAAAAATTTCATTGGCCTACAGCTTTGGGTTCCATTTTGAAGATACATATAATCCTTTGTCATATTTAAGTTGTTTTGAAATATAACTATTTGATAATTTGTGAGATTTATCTCTTTAAAATAAAATAAATTGACCTGGTTTATCACTTGAAATTGATAGGGTCTAACTTTTAGTAAAAACATGTTCCTTATAAAGCAGAGTGTAAAATGTTGTGTGTGTGTGTGTTGCAGTTGTATAATTTAAGTAGGACATGTGTCCCTTTAGTTTTGTTCCAGTTTATTGGACATTTTATCCATTTTTTTGTTATAAACATATAGCTAGGATAGGTGACTGTATAAATTATTTGGGACAAATTATGTAAATAGTCTTCAAAATTAATCTCAGAAATCTAAGTGTAACAGTTACTTTTCTGTTATGCTTCTGTGAGTAGGATATTAGATAAAAATATAGAATTACCCTCAGAGATATTAATTTTAATGTAAAAGTGTTGGAAAAGTATTCCTGTGTTGCACAGAGAGATACAAGAACAAAGTGAGAGTTTCTTGTCAAGGGAATTTACTTCACAGAAGGATGTACAATAGTAGAAATCAGGCAAGCGAACACACTTGGGTGGGAATTTGAAAGAAAATGACCTCCAAAGGGAGTGGCACTATTAGGAGGTTTGGCTTTGTTGGAGTAGGTGTGTGCTTGATGGGAGGACGTATGTCACTGTGGAGGTAGCATTTGAAGTCTCATATATGCTCCAGCCATGCCCAGTGAGACAGACCACTTTCTGTTGCCTGTGAGTCAAGATGTGAAAACTTCTCTAGCACCATTGTCTGCCTGCATGCTGCCTTGCTTCTGCCATGATGGTAATGGACCTAACCACTGAAATTGTAAGCCACCTCAATTAAATGTTTTCCTTTTAAGAGTTGCTGTGGACATGATGTCTCTTCAGAGCAATAGAAACCCTAAGAAGAAATTTATTTATTGATTGATTAAAAATAGCTTTCTAAAAACAATATATTCTGATTACAGTGTTCCTTCCCCAAATTCCTCCCAGATCTCTCCCATTTCGTCATCTAACCTTTCTTCCTCTCTTCTATGAGAATACAAACATACATCACATTTAGAGCTGAGTGTTTCAGGGTCTCTCACTCTCTGTGCATTGTCAAGGTATGGTTCTCTGCATTAGTTTCCATCTGCTGCAGAAGAAAGTTTCTTTGGTGGTGTTCAAACAAGACGGTGATCTATGAGTATAGCAGAATGTTAATGAGTCATTTTATACCTACATTCATTTATTAGAACATTAGCATTTGGTTTTCCTGTAGGCCCATGACCTATATAGTCTCAGATTCTTGGTCATCCGGGTAGTGTTGGAAATGGGTTCCAGCTCATGGAATGGGCTTTAATTATAGTCAGATAATGTTGGTTACTCCTACAATTTTTGTGCCACTATTGGACCAGTGTATCTTGTATTCAGGTCAACATCGTAGAAAGGTTTGTGGTTGGGTTGGTGTTTACCTTTCTCCTCTGGTAATATGCAGAGTACCTTCCTGTACCATGAACAATAGTAAGTAGTAGTGAAGGCTATCAATTAGACACCAGCTCGAATTCTCTGTGTTGAACAAATGATGTAGGTGTTGTTTTTAGTAATATGTCCTTACTATCAGTTTGTGGAGAGCAATTAATATCCTTGGCAATATCCTGGGTTGTTTGGGGATTTCCAGGGGGCAGCTTTGGCCAACAACTCGATTAGCTATATTCATGATACTGGAGGTTTCATTTGGTGACTAGAGGTGTCTGTCTAATAGGGACTCAATCTCTGCTGTTATTTGGTGATTCCATTAGGTTTCTTTAATATATATGTATATTTTAAGAAGCTTCTACTGTATTAGGTTTTTATGTGACTCCTCAAAAGACCCTTAGTTTTAGCTGTCTCTCCTCATATTCCCTTCCCCCATTTCATCCTCCCCTTCTAGTACCTCCTTTCCTTCCATAAGTTTCTTCTACTTCCCCTTCTTAGGAAGAACCTTCCTTCCCCAGTCCCTTACTCTATACAAGTGGTTCTTACCTGTGGGTTGTGACTCTATGGGGATCAGATGACCCTTTCATAGGGGTCACCTAACATCAGAAAACACGTATTTACATTATGATTCAAAGTTGGAGTTTTGAAGTAGCAATGAAAATAATTTTATGGTTGGGGTCACCTACCTGCTTGTGTGTGTGTGTGTGTGTGTGTGTGTGTGTGTGTGTGACTTATTACAGAGACAGCTCTACTTTATACTTTTGATACTGGTTACTTTCTACAATGCTATGACAAAATTTCTGACAAAAGCAAAGAATGGATTATTTCATTTTATAGTTTAAAAGAGAATGTGTGTTTTTCTGAGTCTGGATACACCACTCAGTATAATTTTTTTCAGTTCCATCCATTTAGCCTCAAATTTTATGATATTTTTTTTGAGAGAGAGAGCTGAATAATATTCCATTGTGTATTTGTACCACACGGAAAAATTAAATTTATTTAAAATAAAAGTAGCAATAAAAAGTCAACTGGCATAAACTGATAGGCAAATATATAGAGACTAAGTGCTTGTATTACAGATGAAGTATGCTTCTTCTCAACTCAAATCTGTGGCTTTTTTTCAATATTTTACTCAGTATATACTAAAATACATTGTAAAAAATTATACTTTGGGGAGTACTTGTAGTTGATGACAATTTCCTGCAAGAGTCTTTTGTTATATAAGCCAAAATGGAGGTGTGGTGGGTAGATCAAGTATCAGCTTGACAAAATCTACAGTCTTTTGGAAGATGAGCATGGCTGTGGAGGTATTGTCTTGATTATACTAGTTGATGTAGAAAGACCCATCTTTTTAAAAAATAATTTGTTTGTATTTTGTGCATATGGGTGTTTTGCCTGCATGTATGTCTGTATGAGGGTGTTGGATCCCCTGGAACAGAAGTTACAGACAGTTGTGAGCTGCAATGAATACTTTCAAGTAAAACTATATGGACAAAGGGATCTATGGTGTGGCATACTGTGTCACACTACAGTGTTCATGTGCTGTGGGATAATGAATGCTCTTGTACACTTTAAAGATTTGTCACTTGTATTGATTTAATAAAACGCTGATTGGCCAGTAGCCAGGCAGGATGTATAGGTGGGGTAATCAGACCAGGAGAATTCTGGGATGAGGAAAGACAGAGAGTCAGTCACCAGCTAGACACAGAGTAAGCAAGATGAGAATGCCTCACT